>JAAAYG020052272.1:0-11072 GCA_009936455.2 Tomocerus minor
CAATGCACAATGAAAAACCTCATAGTAATCAAAATGCATGTTGTGTAAATTCTTTGTCTTTCCTTATAACCAGTTAATAAGCTAATTTGAAATGTTTATTGTTGTTGAAACCTGAGTTAGGCAAATACTAAATTCTTTATTGTTGTTTGATTTTCAATTATGAAAGTATTCGTGCCAAGTTTAATACTGCATTGGGAATAAATAGTGCAGTAACTAGTGTTAATGTTAAACTACTTATTTTCGTTTGTGTCTGACATCGAAATTTTAATTCAATGTTTTCGTGTCAGGGCAATACTGTTCACTCGCTACGTTTGATAAAACGATGTATCTGCTAACTTTCCCACAGTAATAATAACGGCATTGTTAAGGATTAAGTTATCATTACTGTATGCAATTGTTGTAAGAATGCCGACTTGGACCGGCTGATTATAATAAAGAATCGCAACGTGGGTTCATGCACATATTATTATGACCATCGGGGCAATGTGCATTAGTTGTCCATATTTTTTATCTAGTGTCACGTTCACGTGTCAATAGTCAATGTTCTCAAGTCTACTTGTCGAAGTCAAAAGTAATTCAATGAAACATTATTTTCAACACGCACGCGATCCTTGCATTTGACAATAGCACTGTAAACAGTGGCTAAAGATGAAACAAAATCGTATTGTTTCGTTGCCGCTTAGCGAAAATTGTTGTCATTATTGTAAAGAAACAGTTTATTTTTTTTACTCATGGACAAAACAGATGATGTCCGACGAAAGGTTAAACATAGCAATTGTGGAGGCTGCTAAACTTGAGCTCAAGGAAAATCCAAATGCAGGAACATTGGACAGTCTTATTAAGAAACATAAGCAGAGGGCTGAAAGAATTGTCAAAGATATGAGGGCCATCCAACCGAAACATCCTTACTTCGCTTTGTTTGTTAGGTAAGATAATAGCTTTTATATTCAACGTTTAACTACTTTATATTTTTATAAGCATTCCAATTCTATTTAGTGGAAACACCAAATTATTCATATGAGCATTTTATGTTATTAAAACATACCACTTCATTTGCAGGATTGCGTCTTGGATAATTGGAAAGACTCTAGGAAGGATTTATCCTCAAATTTTAGTCCGAAACACACAAATTGAAACTCTTAGACAAGCTCGCGAAAGTGGAAATCCTATTTTATATCTTCCTGTTCATAGAAGTCATATCGATTATGTTCTTGTCTCATGGGCTTTAGTTTCGTGTGATCTGAGAGCTCCACTTGTCGCAGCTGGACAAAATCTCAACATTCCTGTTTTCAGGTTTGTTTCATTTTGCAATACAAAATCATTAGATGTGATTTTAAAAAATTATTTAGAGCGTCTCTCACAGTGAACTATTTTAAATTAAAAGAAGTTTTCTGTCTTTGTAGCTTAATGATGAAAAGTGTAGGAGGATTTTTCATTAAAAGACGGCTTGATCGACGGGATGGAAAGAAAGACATTGTTTACAGAGCCATTCTCCACTCATATATGACCAGATCGCTCGTGGATGACAATGATTTAGAATTTTTTATTGAAGGTGGTCGGACAAGAACTGGAAAACCTTGTTCACCTAAAGGTATTGACCATTTTGACAATGACCTAACTCTATTGCAATGAAGATGGGATTTTTTTAAAAATAGAACCTTTGTATTCTGTAGGAGGACTTCTTAGCATTGTCGTCGACGCACTGATGACAAATAAAGTTAACGATATTCTTGTAGTTCCTGTTAACTTTAGTTACGAAAAATTACTTGAAGGAAATTATATTCGCGAACAGTTAGGACAACCCAAGGTGAATGAAAGTTTCGCATCTGCCGCTATTGGCCTCTGGAATTCTTGTCAGACGAAGTTCGGCAACGCTCGAGTGGACTTCGGCCATCCTTTCTCAATGAGAGTACGTAACTATAGGTGGAATTAGGAAAAAGTGCACTATTAAACTTTTATTTTTGTCGCAGGAGTATATTAGATCACACCAACGATGCAAATCCCCGTCTCCTGTCAGCAATAGTGACAACAGCGACTCTGACAGTGGCAGTTCCAAAACCTCAAAGGTCTCTTCCCTCATGGGCTCCGATGTTGTAGAAAATCAAAGAGAATTAATCAACGACTTGGCTAAGCATGTTATTTATGGTATCGTAATTTCATTTTAATCGTAAATACTCTATGAACTAATCGGTCAACATTTAGATACTAATTACCACAATTTTCATATGATATAAATAATTTTATTGTACATTTTGTGGCCTGAAAAAGAATTGAGTCTAATGCTCATTACATTTTGCTGAACCCAATAATTTTCTAGATGGGCTAAAATGTTTCAGTCTGATGTCCACAAATGCCATAACGTTCATTTTGCTCAGTAAATACCGTGAAGGTGTGTCTGTGGAAAAATTGTCAGAGGAAATGGAAAAATTAAAGAATGAAATGCTAATTCGAGGTCATGATGTTGGATTTAGTGGAGACATGAGTGAAGTCATCGAGCATGGTGTAAGAATTTAGTTTCCATTAATAATGGAATAATAAATCAATTATCCCAAAATAATCAATTTCGAATAAAAAATCAAGCTGATATTGTAATAACATTTGAGTAGTTAACTGTGCTGGGTCCTGGCCTAATAAGAAAGGACGTTCGAAAGACAGATGCGTCGCCGGCAATAACTCTGAAACCTGTGACTATTCTTCCAAACATTATTGACTTGTCGTATTACTCAAACTGTGTACTTCCTATTTATGCTATGGAGGCATCAATTGGTAATGGAATGGATTTGTTATTTCGGTTTGGATATAAGTTTTAAATTGTTTTCTAAAGCTAAATAGTAATCATATACTATTCAAAGTTCTATCCTAGGCATTGGAATATTTTACTTGCATAAAATTGTTAAAATCTTCTCATGAGAATATTCGCAAGTGAAATATATTTATGTGAAAATATAACACTGTTGTGTGTATTTAGCTACCAGCTTGTTTGTCCTTTGTGCAAAGGAGATAAAGGAGTCCCGTGAGACTGAGATGACACTGACCGTCAGAGAGACAGATTTAATTTCCACATGCATGGAGTTATGTGGTGTACTGCATCACGAATTTATTTTTTCACCTCCGTGCCAAACGTTAGATACCACAATAAGAAACGCTATTGAATTTATGACGAAACAAAAAATATTTACAACAAAGCAGGTGAACATGCTACAAATTAAATTATTGTATATACGATTTAAAAATTTCACTGATTTACTAAGTATTTTTCCTTGAACAGGTGTCTTTAAATGATTGCTATGATCGCCAATGCAATGGAGAGTACAAGGAAACATTCATTTGCACTGAGCTATTCAAAAACTATGAACACTTGCTTTTCTTGAAAAACCTACTGATTCCTATTTTGGACACTTATGTTGTGTCGAGTCAAGTTCTGAGGCGCTTAGTTGGACATGAAGCCCAAGAAAAGCAGTTACAGATGGATATGCTCTCTGAAATAAAAAATCAATTACACTTGAAGATTCTCACTTATGGTAAGCTTTCTCACACTGTTCGTCATGATATTATGAATAGCTAATTGGTAAAATTTATTTTAATTATATCAATTAAAATAAATAAATAATTGTTTTGTTACAGGTGAGAGTTTGGCTTTGGACCCAATTAGAAATTTTATAAAATTAGTTCTGGGATGGCAAGTTCTGGAAAGCTTTACAAAAGACAATATTGTGCTATATTACCTACAAGACAGCTTTGACAACGAAAAATCAATGAACACAGTTATTCAAAGAATCGACAGATTTCGCATTCAGTAATTTACTTGAGGCTACTCACGCGCAACAACAAATAGGTATCTCTAATCTCTCATAATATCTCTATTCAAAGCGGATTGTAATAAATGAGAGATTTTGAAAATGCACGGGTAAATGTTAAATCTAAAACATTGAAATTTTTCTATATACACAATGTATCTCCTAATTCTGGTATTTGCTTTGTATTATCAAGCAAGATTTATTTAACAAACAAGCAAATGTGTGATACCGGCCAATGCCGATACCATTTCAATTTCTTTCAATCTTAAAATCCAAGCTTTTTTACAATAAATATATATAAACAATTTTAAATTGTAACCTTGACAATCCTTCTACAACTCCTACCGCCATTTTCGTTACAAACTTTATAATTATAACTCTGAAATGCCATAAATACTCAAATGAATCACTCATCATACATTGAAAGGGCATGGGATTTGTGAATGCTTGCCTCAGTAATAGTTTAAGATTTTTATAGAGGAAATATCCTTAATTTTATTTATTGCCAATTTTAAATCCTTACATGCCTACATGCCTTATATATCACATATTTTATCTCTTCTGTAACGGACTCAACTGATTTAGAATTTAGAATGCTATAGTAAAAACTACGCATGTATACTTATAGATACCAAAAGCGTCACCTTCTTGTTACAAGTGTGATCAACTGAAGTACATCTCCGATATCTGCCATAGTTAGAGAGAAACTTTTACATTAATAAAACAAGTATTTTTAATTACCCATATTCCTAATATTATACACTAGAAATAATTAGTATGTAATATGTAGCATTACATATTATTATGTATTATTATTATCATTACGTATTATTATCGAACATTTGTAATTTCCTAATTTATTAGTACCTACATACATATTCACACATAATGGGTTACATGAACCATGGGATTTGGCCAAAATATAAAGAAATGATACTGTGTAAGTAATGAAGCATTATTTATCGTTGTAGGCAATTATGTATATATTTATATGGTATGGTAGCTATTTGTACATGGGCTGTTTTTGTTGCTGGCAGGTTATCCTGGTATACTAATACATATAAATGTAACAAATTTGTAATAAAAATGAATAATAATTACTCAATGCTTAATTGTTATTTCTTTTCGTAATCGGATTTCTGGTAGAATTTCACTACTCAATAGTAGATAGCTACTCGTCTATAGATGCAATGGATAGCAAAGTTATAAATTTTCTGCCTATCATCTGCTAATTTATAACTATGTGAAAGGATCTGCAATAATCTTACAAAATCGCTTATTCCAACCAAACTTTTCTATTTAATTATACCATTTTTTGGTTGAATTTATTTTACTGTGTTCTTATGAACAATTTCGTTTTTGAAGTAGTCAATGAAATGTATAGACAAATGTACAATAATGGAAGAGTTTTCCTCCAACGGCTTTCCAAAAATTGTATTTTGGGCAGGACAATATTTTCATCGAAGAAGCAATGTTAAAAAGTAACTATCCCAGAATGCAAAAGTGGAAAATATTTAATCAATACGGTGACCATTTCTACTGGCACCAGATTTTGTAGATGTTATTGGCAGCACAATAATTTTGAAAGATTAGAGACAAGTTTTGTGCAGTAAGAATTGATGATATTCTGCTCTTGCTAATTAAAAATTACTACAAGGCATAAGGATTTCTCATAATTACCTTTAATATATTTCGGATAGAAAGTTGAAGCATTTTTTAGAGTATTTTTTACATTATGAGTGGATCTGAGAATCAGTCACATTTCAATGAAATGTCAACTTTCGAAGAAAACCACCCTATTTACCGGGACTGTGTTCAATCAGTCGATTGTATGTCGCTGTTTCTTATTTATCTAAACGTATTTAGGAGTCTTATAAAATTAGCTGGTATTATAATTGAACGCATTCTTACTTTAACCATAGTAGTTATATATGTATATATGTATTACTAAATCTATAGGCTTTAATGTTGAAGTACAAATTTAAAATGTTAATCACAAATTTAATATTATTTATTCTTATTGTCTCATTATTATTCGCCACACATATCGAGTAAAATTATTTATGGTCACCGAATGTGAGTTAGTGAGTATTAGCGCCCAAATATGGAACATTGGAATAATTTATCAGTGGCTATTCTCGTCTATAAAGTTCAGTTAGAAGAGGCTTCGTCCTTCGTTTCTTGAGGAGATAAATTCATACTCCTTTTTAAAATTTCATACTCAAATCCAAATTCATTTGAGCCTTCCAAAGTGTAGAAGGGAGCTGCGGAAGAAATCTCTTCTTCAATGATATTAATTACTGCATTAGTTGTTGTAATGTCAGATTTAAGAATCCTAATGTGTCCGTTGATTAAGTTGATGTATTCTATGAAAAACAAAGTTTGAACGAATTAATTTAAATAAGCCTGAATTATGAAATGGACAATTTAAATTTAGATAGACATAGTAACTTACTTGCAAATCCATCAGTGGTAATACCAATCTTAATTTCTTTAAGATAATTTGTGGTTAAATATTGCCCGTTTTGCAATCCAGCACTGTAGTAGGAGCCATTTACCATATGATACTTGCAAAAGTCTGAATGTAATTTAAGTTAATTAGTATTTGTCATTAATTCCAAAAATATTATTATAAAATTACAACATTTTAAAGATTGTTTGGACATCTTACTCTGCAAGGCAAGTTTATTTCCTGACAGCTCCGCAACTTCGGATTCATTGAAGCCACGATTGTGGGGTACAAATATCGTGAGGGGGTCATCTCCTTCCAAAAGGGAGACAAGACCTGCAGCCTCAATGACGCTAACGAAATCTGCATTAAAAGAATATATTATTATATTAATTTGCATAAATAGAGATACTTAAGGCGATGCTGAATTGTGGAAATTAAATTACGTACTTTTCAAGGCTTCAACTTCTCGTAAATATTGGATAGCATTCCGAGGAGGATTAGGCTTAAGGACTTTGTCGATAATATTTAAACGGCCATTCGTGGTAAGTATATCCCCCTTTAGAACTTTCGCGGCATCGATCATAATTGTAGGCTTTAATAAAAAATCATACAAATTCAGAAAATTTTGAAGATCATTTCTAGTTGGGCATTTCATGATAAGTACTTACATAATCCAAATCAGGGAAAGCAATGGTGGCACGGAGTCTGTGGCTTCCAGGTCTTCTATTTTTGATTAAGTATTCATTTCCGAGAGATGCAAGTGGCACATCAGATTGAATGAAGTGAGTAAACAAGAAATTCTGCAAAAGCTTCTTGTCAGCAATGAGACTTTCCAAAAACCAGCGTGGCAACAGCTCAAAAGCGACATCGACAGGGACAAACAATGTGAAGAAAGCTAAAGAAATTCAAATCATGGTCAACTTAAATTTTCTCCAATAAAAGTAAAAACAAAGTAAAAAAAAGAGGAATAAAAAATTGTTTACGTTTGTCGATGAACATTTGTTCCAGTCCTGCTAATCGGATCAGAGTCAAAAATGTTCGCAGACGAAGTCTTTGCAGCATTTCCAACATAGAACAAGGAGGAGGACCTTGATCTAACCCGCATGTGGGCATTGCGTTCTTGACCACGCTGAATCCTGGAGGAACGAAAATCATTGACAAACTGTTACATTTTCCATTATCTTGAATAGGAGCGAGTGGCAGGACTGGACGTGGCCGATCATTTTCTTCAGGGCGAACAGGTTTTAATCCAGTCGGTCGATTTCCTCCATCGGGTCGGATTGGGCCTACACCATTCGGTGAAAATGGAAGGCCGCCATTCGGTCCACTTGGTGGCTCAATGTTTGGTCTATTTGGACGTACATTGGGTCGAACTGGAGTCCCACCATTTGGTCCAAAATTATTCCCTTCAAAGCCATTCGGGTTGAATGGTTTAGGACCGATATGGTTGTCGCCGATTGGTCGAGGTTGTTTTCCATTGTGCGGGCCGAATGGCTCCACATCAAATAAATTTCCATTATCTGGTCCAAAATTGTCAGGTCCCATTGGTCTAAAGGGTCTTTCAGGCAGGATCTGGTTATCTCCATCGGGTCTGAATGGATTAAATGGTCCGAATTGGCCGTCATCTGGTCCGTTGATAGGAAGGAAAGGTGGGCGTCCATTGTTCGGATTGACGGGTCTGAAGTCAAAGGGTGGACGGGGTCCATTCGGTCCGAAAGGTCCACCGTCAGGTCCATTGGGAAAGATAGGTCGGGAATCAAGGGGTCCCAGTTGATTTCCTTGTGGTCCGTACGGAGGTCCGAATTGGTCTCCGTTGGGTGGCGGAGGAAACGGATGAAACGGGAGGACTCCGATGGAGTTGTCGGGTCCTAGGGGTTGAGGCATAGGGACGAACGGTCTATTCGGGTTAACCAATTCCGGCTCATCTGCTGTTTCTTTGTTGGGTCGGACAGCAACTGGAATCTCTGGAGAAATTGGAGGGGTTTTCTCTGGTCTTTCCGGGTGTTCTGCAATCGGCTTAATAGCAATGGGCCTATCAGGTTTCTCTTGAATCGGTTTGACCTCTAATGGACGTTCCGGATCAATTTCCGATGGTCTGACTGCTACAGGGCGTTCTGGGCGGTCCGGTACTGGGTCGACAATTATTGGACCATTGGGTCCTACGGGTACAACGTCGGGACGGAAAACTGGAACTTCAACCACATTTATACCGTGAGGATTCGGACTGATAACTTCTGGACGCAATACTCCGACATTGGGAACATTATCTACGTCAACAGGAGCTGATGGAAGAGGCAGGGGTCTTTGATTGAAAAACTGATCTTGAGGTCCTGGACCTGGTTTGCTCGGGTTGAATGGTCTTGGCTGGAATCCGGGGGTCTGAATTGGACGACTTCCTTGGAAGTCGAATCCATTTGGCTGGTTGGGTCTTTGAGGGTATCCACCGGAAAGGTCGGATATCGGTGGCTGAGGTCGGAACGGATCTGGGAACATCGAATTGACGTCTTGACCCTGTAGTCCATTTGGAAATTGATTCTGGAAGGGAGGGCCAGGGATAGGGAACCCTGCAGTCTCCTGCCCAACATGAGGCAAGGGTTGTGGCAAGGGTTGCGGCACGAAAGGGTAAGGACACAAGGGAATTGCTGGGGCAGGAGTGGTCGTTGTCGTGGTGCTTGGCATGGCACAGGGACCGTATTGCGGGTACATTTGTGGATAGAAATTCTGTTGTCCTGGCGGACTCGCCTCTCCCTTCCTTCCCAAACTGAAATAATTCCAAACCCTAGAAAGAGCTGATTCCTCTTTTGGGGGCGCGGAGTTGCTCGCCGAAGCTACAACTATGCACAAAAATGCAAAACACAATTTCACAGAACTACGCATTTTTGGTTTTAATATCATCTGGCACTGTTCTTGAATCTTGTCGATTCGAGGAGGCAACTTGAGAATTTTCAACTACGAATGAACTAGTTCATTCACACCGCAAACTATTACTTGAAAAACTTTTCCTATGAGTAGTTTTCACCTAATCGACGACTTTTCATGAATTTTATGACTTTTTTTGTGAAAACCAACCAAAATTCTAGCCTGTGCACTATGGCACAAAATCAATAAATTGTTTCGAGTTTCAGCCCTCGAATGTTCTCTCTGTAAACTACAGGAAGGCGTTGGGCACAAACATCGAGAACAGATTGAAAGAGAAATCCTTCACCCCGGCGATTTTATTCAGTCGGAAACCCCCGATCACCCATGTAGAGAGGATGTGTACCTGGCATCTAGTACTGTAACTGCATTGTACAAATATCTGTATCAATTGTTACAATGAGGGATCTGCGAAGAAGCGACTTGAGCCGAGTACCCACTTATTACAACTCCTACTGTTACCTCATCACATCTCAGTACCTCACCTTATTTTTCATTTATCTGAAAAGCAACCTGCTGAATGGTATAAAAAGTAATCTATTGGAAGGGAAAAGCTTTCTATTTAGGAAGATGGACAGGACGACGCGTAACAAAGCCTTTACCTCCTGCTTCCTCTATAACAAATCAGAACATTTTTCAATTCAAGCCAGTTTCTCTGCTTCACAGTTATTGATGGTCAAGGTCTTCGGAGGCTCAACTTGACATTTGTTCTCTGTTTTCCCACTCTTTTCACCTATATGCTAAAGTCGCTAGTCCAAAGAACTGCGAAGACCGCAGGTATAGCTATAATAATTCTGATTTCCAACTTGTCATCGAACAGGGATAGGATTACTGTATAGAATAGGTCACGTTCATCTCTCTATCTAAGGAATGTTTTCCCAAATCATTTCATTTTTCTCCTCCCCAGTAGATACTGTCGTAATAATATATATAACACAACTTCCTAGACCTCTTCCATCACCCTAATCGCACACCAAAACGTTCTACTTTGTTTTGTTGTAGAAATTATTCCTATAGTGTAAAATGCTTACCTATAATATAATAGCTATAAGTACTGCACAGGTAAATAGATAAGTAATCTACCTACCTTACCTATTAGTACGATGCACACAAAATTATATACAGGTCTTGGTACTAGGTACTTTTCCTTCAAAATTCTATTCATTTAGATTTTATTCCTGAAATTATTCTATACAGCTACATAACAACTAGGTATATGTTTATAATATTTATAAACATGAATAAGCACTACGTCAAGGCCGAGATGTAAAACTAGGACACAAGTTAATTGTATGTATCACAGTGAATATTTTCGTGGTACGAAACAACAAGCGGCTATAGAAAGGCTTTTTTCTTAAAGATTGTTCTCGAATACGTTCTCAGAACATCTTGGAAGGAAAAATGCTTATGATAACTACTTTTTTGCCCACATGTTTTTAACGAGAAAATCATGTAAAATATTTGATTAAAATCTCCGTATTCTCCGAGTTATAACTGAAATGTCTTTGTAAAATGTTTTTTGAGCAACGCTTCCAGTTTATCGCATATTCAGCCATAAAACATGAATAATTTCACTTTCGCTAATTTCTAAACTTTAAGGAGTTAAAAATGTGTCTGAAAATAACTTGCAACTAATCAAAATTTATTTATGTATACGTGTCGCAATATTATTGGAGTACTATCATTTATTAAGAAACGGCCTCGTTTCTTTATAAGATCCAAATGTCTGTCTGTACGTACGTACGTCCGTACGTACGTGGGTACGTGGGTACGTACGTACGTGGGTACGTGGGTACGTACGTACGTGGGTACGTGGGTACGTACGTACGTGGGTACGTTTACACGATAACTCAAAAACGGATTAAGATGCTGATGTCAAACTTTCAGGATATGTTCGAGGGGTATAT
>JAAAYG020052283.1:0-11071 GCA_009936455.2 Tomocerus minor
CACTCAACTCACTTTTAACCTTTTTTCTGTCACCGATTCAACTCAACTCACTTTTTACTTTCTTTCAGTCACCGACTCAACTCAACTCAAATTTAGTGTCAAAAATGTGAGTACTCTTTCCCAACTCAAAAGTGAGTTGAGTTGTCCCACCTCTGGTCCCAAACGAGCTCCTACTCTTTTGTAATTAAAATTGAATTTTTCAAAAATAGATTTCGACCCTTAGGAATTTTACAAAAAATTGTTTAAGCATGCGAAAAGTATCTCCGTAACCTGAAGATTTATATGATATGACTCTAAATGCTGTACAAAAATTGATTTGATCAGAATCGAGAAATCTAGAAGTTGCTAGTTGTTAGAAAATCTTATGGGAATTTAACATGGATCTTTCATCTGCACGCTGCCATTACATCTACAGTAAGTTTTAAAAATGTGGAAATAGGGATTTACATGTATTAATAATGCCTATCCCTATGCATTAATACAGAAGCCACGATTCTAGCCGACATTTCGTCACTTGTGGCAGATCGGGGCCTTCCGGTTGGACGAATAATCGTCACGCATCCAGTTTTCTTGAAAATAGTTTCCCCACAAACGAGTGTGAGAATATTGGCTTTTCAGGATTGAGTCGCTGGAACTCTGCGCACACTTCCCTACGACTAAGTCTTCCACTGAGGAGGACATCAATTGACGCCATTACTAGGCTCTTTCCCATTGCTGACATCATTAGTATCCAATAGTTGGATATGAATTACTGATTATTATTTGACGATATGATGAATTTTGCCGAATTGATTAATACATGTAAATCCCTATGGTTCAATCTTTAATACATGTAAATCCCTATGTTTCCACCTTTAAAAACTTACTGTATTACTATTATGCTACACTCCACACTACTAGTTACTACTGTTACTACTATACTACAATACTAGACCATACGCCTGAATGCTGTGATTACCCATGCGAGCTGCGACCACACACGCTCCAAAAAGTAAAAGTAATCAATCGCCGAAGTTTCACTGCGCAGTCTGGCTGGCTGGTCTTTCCTGTCTCGTAGTTCGTTGGATTGTTCTATTGCAGCCATTCAGTTTGCCTACATTTACATGTGGTCCCGGCCGGCAGTAAACTTCAACTTGCTTGTGGAGTGGACGGAGTAATCTGCAGTACGGTAGCGTATGAATTTTCGGTCAGCTCTAGATTTATGAGTTTTTGACGAAGTGGTGACTTTTAATTTGGCTGTTAATAAAACTGTAGTTTTTTAGTGGAGTATACACAAGTTAATACTACAAACGAAAGTAGTGCTTTTTCACATACATCTTTCAATGGTTTTGGAAGGCGCTCTTTGAAAAGAAAAAAGAAATAATAAACCCGACTGAAATCCGAAATGGGGGACGGCGAAGTGATCTACCGGGTTCAGAAGAGCGAGTTGCACACACTCGATCATTCGGACATGATCAGACAATTTCCTGTGAACACGGTTATTCACGGTGATTATACATTAGACGCCTTGGATAAAATGGAACGAGGGTCTCTCTTCAGGTTTGTTAGCAGGGTAAGTAGAATGACGATCATTATCTTTGTAGTTCATTAATAATTAAAAATTGTTTTACAATTAATTGCATTACCTTCTCTAAGTCTGTATTTAAAAATACAAAGAAGCAAACAATTTTTCGAAACAATGATGTTATACTTATTAATTCTAAGGCAAACATTAAATAATTTACAGGGTTGGCAAACGTTAAGATTAGAGGCGGGGAATCATCTTCAGCGGAGTGCGTGGCCACAAATTATTAGAGGTCATGATACTTTTATTATAGGCCTGAAAAATAGTGGGAAGACATTATCGTATCTATCTCCTATATGTGCGATGATTATGAGTGACGTCATCGGCTGGGAGCAAGTATGTTACAAAGTTTGCAATGATTACTAAAAATGATATTCATTGATTTTAATCACTTATCTATTTACATTCAAAGTACATATTTAGATGCGGTGTATTGTTCTTATTTTATTTTTTGCAGCTTGAAGGGACTGGTCCAGTTGCTATTATTTTTGTTCACAATTCGTACAATAGCAATAAAGTGGAAGTTTTGGCACAAACAATGCTCAACGCAAGTAATAAATTGATACAGTGTCAGGCTATAACAGATTTTAAGCCTAGTGCCGTCCGAAATTGTGCCAAGGGGGTGGAGATTATTATAACTACTCCTGAGCTATTCTTAGCCAAATCTGATAAAGTGAACTGGCTTAAATTTGACAGGTATGTAAATTCAAAATATTACTATTAGTTTTACTAAGCTCGTTCGAGCTTATGCAAATCCTGTTGGGTTTTCCTGTTCTAAACTGCTGACCTCTAAAATTTGGGAGTTGACTGGTCAAAATATCAAAATGATACATTAAAGTTGCGATTTTGAATTATTAATACCTGACATTTGAAAATGGAAATGAAACCACAATAGAAAAAATCGTGCGTAAAATACGATACCAAAAAATGTACATTGTACCCTGGTTAGGGATTAGGGGGTCGGCTGAAACCGTCTATGAAGTCAATGGGATTGAGGGATGCAAAAATTCGGCATGTTGTTTGGCATACTGCATTCTTGTTTTATGACAGATTAGAACCCCTGTATATGTATACATCAAAATATACCATGCCAGATACTTCTAGGTAGGCACATTCAGAGAACCCTATTTCTGCTGCAAGAGGAATATGAATATGTTATTCTTTTACTATAAAATGAATTGCTTTCCAGGATGACGATTGTTAACCAAATAACTTGTTTTGCAGGCTGAAGTTTTTCGTCATTGACGATGCACATTACAGTTTAAGTTCAAAGAAAGATATGGTGACAGCTCTAATTCACAAATATAAAAACAATTTTAACAAGGATAACATTCGAAGCGGCCATCCTCAGATTATTGTTTGTGGCTCAGAATGGAATAAGGATGTGGAGTGGTTATACTGGGGTATGCCTAGGAAGTCAACGGTGCTTATTGGGAGCATGAAGAGTGCCATCCCTTACGGAAAGATAAAGTGTGAAATAAATTACGTGGAACCCGCCTTCAAACTGTCGACTTTGATAAGTAATCTATTTTTTTGATACTAAAAATGTAGATGTACCTACATTGAATAACCCTATTATCACTAAAACATTTCCAAACCGAGGGAACAGCACCTCTTTTGATATTTATTCTTGGCTCTCCAAAAGCTTTGCTGAGGAACTAAATTGAAATATCTCCTGCTATGTGTGACATTTTCGCTTGCCGAAAATTCGTCACTTCTAGGTCCTTGTAGTCTGCGTTTTAGTCATTTTTTAATAGTGTGCTGCACAGCTAAACGAAACTAATTGCTCAAATTAACCGATTGGACAATTAGATAGACTACCGCATAAATAATTAAATATTGCAACGAAAAAGTAAGACGTAAACAAGGGGATCTTTTTAAAGGATAACATTTTTGAGTTTATTTTTTAAGTTTCTAATATATTACCGAAGTAGGATATTTAGGCTGATGAAAAATTACGAATTTTTTCTTTTGTTGTACGGTACCAATTTCTTTGCGAGCAAAATTTTTCTGGAAGGCTTCATTCTTAAAAACCGCTTTGGAGACCTGGTAGAGTTTCCTGAACTGAATTTAGGACAAGCAGTTTTTTAAATACTGCTGTATA
Source organism: Tomocerus minor (assembly GCA_009936455.2). Taxonomy (NCBI): domain Eukaryota; kingdom Metazoa; phylum Arthropoda; class Collembola; order Entomobryomorpha; family Tomoceridae; genus Tomocerus; species Tomocerus minor. Next base: position 3,669 of record JAAAYG020052283.1, read on the forward strand.
ACAGTATGTACAACATATTATTAATAATTTTCTCGTATTTCTTTGACTATTACAGATCAGTTGGACAAGCATGCACTAGACCCTGCGTTCAACCGAATAATTGTTGTTTGTAAATCTTCAGAGAACTGTCGGGAAGTTTATAATCGTATTGCGGACCAAAACCGCTACTCTGTGCACCTTTGTTCAGGACAGGCTGAAAAGGAAGCTAAAGGTAAACTTTAATTTGCTCTTTGCAATATCATAAAATATATCACTATTATATAACATAGCGAGTAGATAGTAGATCTGCCTAATGGTATTGAAACTACATGGATTTGTAAGCGAGTGGGTTTCCCACTGCAGAATTTGGGGTTTCATCAGTTTTCTGCCTCGTCACGCCGCATCATTTTCCCTCAGAATGCAAAGGAATTTAATTGCATGGAACTTTAACATTATGCACATTATCATCCATTATCATAACTGTCGTAGCAGTTTTGCCGGAAGCAATTTTAATTTATCTGTGCATGTTATAGTAGTTAATCTTATTGATCCCTGAGTGCAAGTAGACCCTGAGTACGGGATATATAAAGAGTAGGAGAGTAGAGTACTGTAATATAATTTAAATGCCCTTAGTGAAAATAAATGGCCTTGCCCTTATAACTGCTTCTAGAGGGACTATATTAAATTTTAGTGGCATTTAGAAATGTCTGCATCATTAAACACCATTGTTTACTAGACGGAAGAAACAAGGCGCGACGTTGCGGATAACTTAAAAAACCTTTTCCGTGGACTTTCAATGCGAAGGTTTACAAATATTTCCTCGACAAGCTATGATACCAATTACAGAAATATTTTCATGAAACCGTCAGTCACTTAATAACTGTCAATATTTCTGTAGGCGATGTTTTGTTTTGGAATAATGCCCCAAAATACGAAGTTGTCGTTTTCGTTGTCAACGATGAGGATCTCAAGTATTTTAAGGTGAAAGATGCAAATTACCTGATCCATTATGACATCGAAGACAGTGCGCAGCAATCTGAATCGGGCAGAGGATCTATTTTCTTCAACAGATTCATGTGTTTATTCGACAGATTGAGAAATATAACTGAGAAAAGGAGTAAAATGTCGTCAAACCTCATTGTAAGTATAAGCATGTTTACTTTTGTATTGCTGTGTATACAGACTTATTTGGGTACATTCAATTAATTGCACCATCAAATTTGAATGCATTAGGGAGCTAAGTCGGACATACTAATAACCACTGAAGAGAAAGATCTGGACAGAATAGTCAAAACATTTTCGGGCATTGGGCTAGAAGTGCCGGATGTTGTTTTGCTTCAAGCCAGTCAGGTAAAAAAACACTACCCAATCTTTGTGAGCATTATCTCTTCTACTGTTTAGGATTCCATTATTTATTGAGTTCCTGAGAAGGTTAAAAACTAACTGCAGGCGGTAACAAAAAGCTCGCTCTAGTAGGACTACCCTGTACACAGCTTTACGGGAAATCAACGCAGAAGAGTACCAATTGTCTTAATATTAATGGAAGTAGTATTAAATTGGTTATATTAACAAATAAGTAGTAGTACTAATATATTTAAAATTTGGTAGAAGCAGTTTCTAATATTTTATACCAGAAAAGTAGTTCACATTTGATAGAAGCAGTAGAATATACATAGTGTTTTAATGGCAGAAGCAATGTTTTTTTTTAATGCTGCTAGAAATTATGACTACATAGAAGCAGTTTTTCCATAATAACTGATTTCATTATTAAATTCAATGTTAGGAAGAAAGCAGTATTAGGATTTTTATATCTCCCTAACAAATTTTTTAAAATGAACGATAAGTGAGCGCGCGCTATCTCGGTAACATATGGACCGATTGCGCCCATTTTAAGTAGAGTTTGTCAAGGGTCCATATGCTATGTTTATGATTAGTGTGGTCAGCCTCCGTCGATGCATTCGAGAGTTATCGTAGGGCGAGCTACAAAAATATTTATGAAATCTTTATATGAATTCCGCACTTTAGTTTAAAGATATATTAGTGAAAATAATATAGTTTTGTTACTCTTAAAAATGTAAGTGAACAAACACCGTTTGTGACAAATTTTAAATACGAAACGGAGTACGCGTATTGCGTAACCTTTTCAACATCTTTTGTTGCTGAAAAATAGTTCAGTATTTTCCTGTAGCTAATTTCAATTTACAACAAGGATACCTATGTGATAAATGGGCGTTTATGATGCCCGTACATGCCATGCATTACTTGCCTATGAGGGAAAGTCTTAGTACTTTTGTAATAATAACACTTTTAATTGTTTGATAAAATAAAATTGTAGCTAAGGACTGAGAAAGAGTTTACTCTACCTCTATGCCAGTCGCTGAAGAATTTTGGGCACTGTGAGTCTCAGGACTTTGGACATTGTCTACATCGACACAGCTTTTCCGTCGCTGAGCTAAAAATGCATCCATTGGTTCCAAGAAACGCAAAAGTAACGTTTTCAACATCTTTTTGTTAGTGAATACTAGTTTAGTTTTTACCGCTAGGGAATTTTAATCGCAATTTGGATATCTGATAAATGGGCATTGAAAAGCCTCATAAATTCCATCCATTACTTACCAATGGTGGATTGTGATGGTACATTTGTGTTTCTGGTTGTCTGGTCAGTAAACATTTATCTCAATTTTAAACAGAGCCTTTATTATAAGTTACAACGTATTTTGTCAAAGAGTCAAAACTTCGACAACCAAAATCTGTTTTTGCTTGGACCTATAAATAAAATCAATTAATTTGCATTTGAACTTTCAGGTCGAGTTTCTTATCACCAATTGCTCCACTGTCAATTCGTTCATCGGGCAAATAGTGAGATATTCCTCCAGTGAGGTTACCATGGACAGTCAGGACCTGCAGAAAGAACTAGGCGACCGCCATTTATTTTTGAAGGAGCATTTCGCAATTGAAAGTAATAAGTAAGTAATCTTAGATGAATGTAAGTATGAGTGAGAATTCTCAAAGAGAACCTTATTAAACTTTTGGATGTCGGAAACCATTTATAGCTTCTTGAAACTGTCCCAAATCGGAAACTTATATATTTATTTTTTCTTTAAAACTAGACCGTAAAAATGATATAATTTTTCCACTTCTTGGAAAAAAGTCGGTTACAATTTCCTTCAATTAATTAAGTTTAATGATGAGACGATGGCACTGACTAACACAGAACAGTGCTCTCGAGAATAAATTACGTAGTTTCTTAACAAACTATAATTAGCAACAAATAAGTGTAAACTAATTAAATGCTACGTTATTGTTTTAGATGCCCTCCGGAAAGCATTGAAGTGGGTTCTGTATGTGTTGTAAACGACAAAAACGTGTACACTCGCGGAAAAATCCTGAAGATTATGACTAAAAATCACAACGGCACTCCCAATTACGTCAAAGTATTCTGTATAGACACCGGTGATACTGTTATCAAAATGGCGCAGGTGGATCTTTTCAAGTTGCCAGAATCCCTCAAGGATAAGCCACAGTTAGCAGTGGAAGTTATTTTGGTTGGCGTTGTGCCACCAATCAAAGCATCGGAGTTCTCGAGGGACCAGTTCCAGTTTTCTCAGTCCTTAACCCTTGACAAAACTTTTAAAGCTAAAGTAAGTAAATTGTGAATGACTATTACAAATGTAACAATAACATAGCACAATTACGATTTATTTATTTTTTCCATCCAGGTGTGTATGTCTATTGGCAACATAATTTGGGTTTCATCTATGACAATGGTGTCTGAAGGAAATGTGACTGCAACGGTTCGTACTCAGCTTGTTGAAAATAAGTTTGCTGCTTTAAATCCGGGGCACGAAGACTGGATTGCAACAATTACATCTCAGGATGTGGATCCTTTTTCCGGTAATAACCATGCACCTCGCTTCTTATTGTTGCTAATAAACCATTTAATTTGCAGGAATATGCAGGCGGCTGTAGCCGGTTGTGTATGTACGGGCACAGCTACCAAGTTACTGAAGTCTAAAGTACTTTATATATAATTTATTGTTTGCAGATTCATTTTTTGTCACCTCATTTTACAATATTGTAACTGGTCACCAATGGGCTTTCATTCCTATCAGTGCGATTGAAGAGCCTACAGTTGAAATGATGTCTGTTAGCCACGCCGAGTGGCCAAATTGTATATTTGCCAATGTCCTTTCTTTTGCTGATTCTTTAAAAAAATTGAACGAGGATATTCAGGCCGAGACTAAGGAGCTGGTCGAAAATCGATACAAACAACACAATCATTTCATTTGTTTTTACACAGTTGGCAGAATCGTTTTGGTGGAACATAACAATATGTAAAAATGTCTTGATTTATTTAAATTCTCTCGAAATATATATAATGTCAGTTGATGACAGACAAGTGTGATGGACAATGCTGCATTTTCTGTAGGTGGCGCCGCTGTGTAATCACTGAGGTGACTGAAGATGAAGATATGTTTTATGATAAATGGGGACAATTGCTTCCGAAATCTGAGTACACTTTCTACACTGTGTTTTTGGTGGACTACGGACAGACTTTTAAGAAGATTAAAGCACAGTTTTTATTCCCAATTCTAAAGAAGTTTGTGACGAGATTGCCTTTCCAGGCTATCTGGCTGAATTTATCTCATGTTATTCCAATCGACCATCAGTGGAGAAAACAATGCGGGGAGTACTTACTTGAAAAGTACCAAGATGTAGATCCCAGTGATAATCTTCTGGTGATGGTAAGTGAATTTGTTTATTAAGTTCACAAACGGTTTTTAATATGACCTGGGTAAAATTGTTGAATTAGTTGCATCTTATCATGTCAACTCAGTTTTGCACTTCTGCCAAAGTTAAGTATTATTTGGAACACTCTGATATTTAGGCTAAAGCCAAAGACGTGCAAACGATGAAGTACTCTCCAAGTTATGTCTACGACGTCTTTGCATTTACCCTGAGAGGCCGTTACGATGAATTGGGAGAAGAGTTGGTTGACAGAGGTTTTGCTAAGTACGTCGATGGTGAGCATGAAAAATACATGCTGGTCAAAGAGAACCTTCCGAAGTCGATACAGACAGAGATTGCTCACGATTATGAAGATAATTGGGACGTGTATATTCCTGAAGTGGAATCCCAAGAAGCTACCCCTACAAAAGGTTTGGTGTATCTCATTACTACAAAATTTGTTTATCCAATTCCTCATGCAGAAGATATTCATCCACTTATTCTCATGGAGTTAAAAGAGGCATATTGATAATATTATTCCACTCCCATTGTTACTACAAAAAATATTAGTCCAGTTGCTTCTATGGCATGTATTTATCCCTATCTATTGACATATGAAGTTTGAAATTTCCTTGTTCTACAACAGGTTTATGCGTATAGAGAACTAAGCTATTTTCGGGGTGTTTACACAGTATAAGTGTCACTACTTGATTTTATAATAACACACCGCTCGGACGACCCTCATTTTTTGCCATCGGCTTCATTTAACTCTGTGGGCTCTGACTTTATTCAAATGAAGTGGGCTAAAAAATAGAATCCAAAATTTAAAATGTCACGGAGGGGCTCGTTCAAACGAGGGAGAAAGTTGTGAGGGCTCATGAATCTATTTTTTGTAGTTTTGAATGCGTAAATGCAAATAAAATGCAAATCTAAATAAAACTGTGTAGCGTCATATCAAAAATGTTTGAAAATACTTTTATTAGTTATACAATAAATATTTTCTCGCTCAGGCACAAAATGATAAACTTTCATGCTTATGTTGACTACAACCACTTAAATTGCACTCCTGGCCAGCGTTTTGGACTCTGTTTTCGGGGGAAATCTAATTTTTAGAAGATACATATAAAATATTATTTGTAATCACACTCTGGTGATATCCATGCTTTTATGTTTTGATTAGTCATTTAGATATTCATTCTCGAATACATTAATTCACTCCGTAGGGAGGAACTTGGCTAATTAAAATAATTTAGTTTTTATTTTATTTTATTTTGTTTTATGGTTTGTTTCATAGACGCCGACCGTCTGCACAAAAAAGCCGACAACAACCTAAACAAAGATGCGGATCTAACAACATCAAAAGTCAAAGTTGCCACCCCTGGCGACTTTTTGATCCCAACGACCAGATGGAGACAAACTTCTGATCATATAATTATTACAGTCTGTGTTTCTGATATGGCATCCCACAGTTTCGAGATAGGAAAAAATCGCGAGCTGAAGTTTTCTTGTGCACCTAATTACAAATTTGAAATCCAAACCTTTGGATTTCTTTCGCTTGAGAAGGAGACTTTAACTGGACAACATCTTCAGACAAAATTCCTAAAACAATTGAAGGCAATTTGGCCTCGACTAACGAGAACTTCCGTTTCGTTGAATTGGCTTCGACTTGACTTCAATGATTTGTCAGTAGATCATTACGAATATGACGAAAGTGAGCTACCAGTACCAGCTTTGACTAGAGCACAGCTTGGAACTTCACGCTCAGATAACTATGACACTGATAGTCTGGACGAGGACGAAAAATTTGAGGACTTGGAATTTATTAATTAAGTTAGTTTGCTCAGCTGTATTAGAAATGGCCTATCTATTACCTAACGGAAACTTTACTTTTGTCCTCTACTTTTAATCGCTACTTTTATGTAAATGTTTCTTACATTTTAATATTTCATGATTTATTTTATACACGCTGCTGTTTCCCTTGTCAATGTAAAAATGAATTTGGATGCTCTTTAGCGGTACTATGATAAGAATTCCATATTGAGTTGCACTCAATTCGGATTACAGATTTGTAGTTACCTTCTAGCAATAAAATTTCTATCCTATGCTAATTTTCCTGAAAACAACACTAATAAAATATTTCTTAATTTACGTTAAATTGTAGTCAGAAAGTAGGCAAATTAATTGGCTACTTAATTTTGCTAGTGTAGAAGAGTAGCTACTTCAATTGATTTTTCCCCATTTTATACCTTTTCAAACCTAAGTATTTTATTTGTGTCTTATCTTAATGTCTTATCTGTCCTTTACGCTTTTTAGTTATAAATTTATTCTCGATGTAGATCCAAGTTACTGTTGCAAATAAATTGTTAAATAATCTAGTCTACGGTATTTTATTATTAAAACCGGCATTTTTAGTTTCATCCTTTTACAGAAACGGTAGAACGATGGGCTATTGTTTCTAAATCATTTTTCTATTGACCTATCTGGCCTGACCTTTTAGTAAAATATCGTCAATTAAAGTCAATTTCCATTAAATTACGTTTGTAAATTTATGAAAATATGAAGTCATAGTTTCGACTTTTCCCATTTCCCACCCCATTTTGATAGGCACATGGGAAAAGTGCCGGGAAATGAAAAAACACTATGGGAAATGAAAAATAAATTGCTATAATTGACAAAATACAGTACTTTTACACACT
>JAAAYG020052305.1:0-11067 GCA_009936455.2 Tomocerus minor
ACATGGCTCATGGGTGGCTTGTAGTCGGGTGTCGGTTGTGGGCCTGTGCCTTCGGCTTCGGCTACCTGGAACTACTCAAAGAAATGTCATGAATTGTTTTAGTGCTCTGAAGTAACGAAATGGAAGGTGCAGCAACTTGTGTAGGATTATGTAAGCATGTTCATTTGCAGTACAATACCGACATGTATGTTGTAGCAGTACTCGTTCACTAAGCCGAATATTTTAAAAAAATCAGCTTAAAAGTGATGTCTACGCTAACTGTCGGTGAATGAGTAGACGTGGTTGGGTTATTATACGATGCTATACGGATATAATTATCAAAGCTCAGACTGTATAAAAGCTTGGCAGTTTGCCAACATTTCGTTTAAAGATTTTCAAGATCACTCACTATAGCCTTACAGAAATAGTGAAGATTTGTTTAGCAATGTGTAGATGTAGTTTTATGCATATGTATCTATAAGTCCATGTATATAAATTTTATTTTATTGCATTCACACATAATACAATTACATATGCTATGCAAAGTGTGATAATATGTAGTACAAAATAATTATACAAGAATTACAACCTCTTACATCTGTGTAAAAGGGATATTTTGTTTATTTTGTATTTTGTTTATTTTTGTAATACTGACGTATCATTTTCATAATGGATCAACGTTTCCTTTCTACTTCCAAATTATGCAGTAATGTTACGTGAAGGATATAGCAAATCCCAATTTTGTTTCTAAAACAGATTTACATTAAAGTATTAACTGATGGGACTATAAAACTGCCTAAATAAGTAAATAAAAATAATGCAGAATATGAACTAGCCTTTTTAAGACATCATGATCATAAGTCTAAAAAAATTATTAGTAATATCTACATGAGATTTATAAGGAGATATAATAAACCATTTCACTTTTATTAATATTTAAACTAGCCAGTTTAATAGTAAAAATAAATAAATTTTAGACCAACATTGCATGCCCAATCATAATCATGTCTAAACTCATCGATGACTAAACAAGTCATAAATGCAGATAAATATGGCAATGAAGGATTCTTAACTCTTAAGTAAATAAACTCTAAATGTAAACTGGAGCGTGACATAAGACAGTTTCAGTGCTAACTTTAAGCGAACACGAACATAAATGCAAATCAGAGTCAAGGAGCATCCAGAATCCAATTTTGTCTGTGAGTTTTTAAGACGGAGAACCTGTGAATATTCGCCTACACTTCCCTGGATCTCCTTCCCACGAACAACAGCAAAAAGTTTTCAGTCTGTTCTGTCAAGTCGACTTGGCGTAGCACTAAGAATAGAATTTCGTACAGTGTGACTCTTCTGGCTAAGATTTCGCATTCTTTGGCCACACCTTCTTTTGGCTGATAGTGACACGGAATTAAATAATGGCATCTGATTCTGTCCATTCGGTAGAGTTCGGTTGGGTGTGTTGTTCCAATGGAAATATTCCAGACAACGCAGTGGAAGGTGGACACGATGGAAATCAGTGTCCACTTCTCGTTGTTCGTGGCAGACTTGAAGGACAAAATTGCTTGACTCCTGGAAGATACTGTGTGGAAAATAAACTTGCGTATGTTGCTTGGAAAGGGACAGAATATCCATTGTCACATTACCAAGTAAGTCAATAAATACAAAGATACATACTTGTAAATTCAAATTCCAATTAAATAAAATTAATGAATAGAAATTGTTATTAGTCGTTTGTTTTATAATGCAATTGTATTTTTTTCGTTTCGTTTCTTGTAAAATTTAAATTTTTGTCCAACAGTTTAAATAATTGAATTGGTGGATCAAGTACCTATATAAAATTAATAAATACTTTACACCTCTGCTAGCAATTTTCACATGAAGTTTTTTGGAAGATATAAGCTCAACATATAATAAAATTAATATATATGTTACTTACATTGAAATTCGCAATTTAGACTAACAACTTCCAAAGTGAAATACTTTTACTGCTGACATTATCATAATTATAAATGATATCAAGTCATAATTTTATTAATTAATTTTTATTTATTGAGCATTGAATAAGGATATGTCATGAGTGAGGGATGAGTAGCAACGAAATTGTATTGAAGAAGTAATAAGGCACAAGGCATAATGCATGCAATAATATAACAGAGCATTTTTTAAATGTATGATATATCTGATAGGATATTGATATCCAATGTGATGACATGACATTATGACCTTCATTAAGGGCAATTAACAAGTTGTTCTACCTGTGACAATATTATATTCATTGAAATGACACTGATATTTACAGATTTTGGTAGCTACACCAGGAAGTGTGAATTGGATTGATTCCAGTGACGGGGAAGAATTGCCAAATGCAGTGATTGGGGGTCAAAATCCTGATGGAGAGCTGTATTACATTGGACGAGTGTCTGTCAGCGACTCAGAATTGTATTGCGGGAAAATACTTCCCAGGACCAAAGTTTGTTACTACTCTAAGGATGGGGCAGAGGCCAAAAGTTCAACTTACCAAATTCTTGTTTACTCTGAATAATTCCCTGTCAAACAACCATAAAATAAAACTAACATTATAGAAATCTACTGCTATTCATTTTCCTAAAACATTTATAATGTATTGCATGCGATGTATTGGTTACATAATCCAACGGAGAATATATTATGGCACTCATACTGTAATTATAATCAATTCTCATGGTTATTAAATTACTTGTGTAACTTATATACCAATCAGCCGCAATCCTTACTTGATGTCTAATTAAATAACTGTTTAAAAGTCAAATACCTACTTTACAAAAAATTGGAATTTTGGCTTAATTTTAAATTTTTTCTCAGAAAATATGATACTGGAGTTTGTTCCTAAAATATTGAAAGGATAACATCTATTTTCATTCTAGCCAGTCCCAGTCTTGGGCAGTTTACTGTGCATGACAGCAGTAATGTCCACTTAGGTAGGTACCTATTATATATAGTTTCTGTCATACCATAAACAGAAAAATTTTCAAAAGGTGTATCCAATACCCCTTGGCTCCCTTTTGATTAAATTTTTAGTTCTTTTCCACTCAAAGACCAACCAACAACCGGGAATAAAAGTGAATAGTAACAGCGGGGGCCTAAAAAATTAGGCAGCTCCCCGATGTTACTTGGACCCGATGGATTTTTAGTTTGCTAATGTTTACACGCTATCTTCATCTATTGGAACACTTTCGTTTTCATGCAACTTCATTAGATTTTTAACTTCGGAGATTGCCATTGTCAGATGTGGTTTAATAAGCTTTGTAATAATAAGAAGTATATAGAAAGCACATAGAGGGTATATATAGTATAGTAGACTATACAAGAATAATGCATACTCGATAAATATTAGTAATCTTAAATCTTTTATTAAATCATTTTCGTTTCCAACTTTTACTTTGGTGTAATGTTTTATGACAATGGAAGATTTGATTTGATAGATGTTGTAAAGCAATTTTTTTTTTCATTTGAAGTTGAAGCATACAAAATTAAAGTAATGAATTGGAAAATAAAGGTATTTAACGAGCCGGAAACGTTCATGGGCACTTTAAATTGTTATTATAAAAAGGAAATAAATAAAAATAATGAAAAATTAAATAAAGCGAAACAAATGATAAATGTAATTGCAATTAATATAAATACGCTTTGAAATAAAACGACTCTTTGTCTTCTAAAGAAGCATTGTTTTTCATTTGCCATAATTACCCAGGGGCAGAATGACTATTCATTAATTTTGTGCAAAGGAAACTGAAGGAATAGCTTCCTTGTCAATTAGCGCTGATTTTTGAGGTAACTATTCTAAGACTGCAAACATCTTGAACCATTTCATTGCTCTCGTACGGTCGGCCGGGTAACGGGCGGGTGCTGGCGGTTTTCGGGATGACGTAACAAGTCACAACTTGTAGTGGATGTCAAAAAGGCTGGATTTAAAAACACAAACACGGTCACATTAATTTCTAAATGCAACGGGATTTGCAGCTTATGTAAGTCCGAGACGGTACTTTACATTTAATTATTATAAATAAAATGCTTGTATCTTGTACACCGGGGAATTGTTACAAAAATTGTTTCAGCCTTCTCGGTGTATATGGTAAAGTAAATTATTATATTTTATTATAATTAACTAAAATTAATCAATTTTCAAAAATTCGACATGACTCCATGAATGACTAATTAAAGTATTATATTTTTATCTGTATAAATAAAATATATAAAAGTTAAAGGCATGACCGTATTGAGGGAGGGGGGTTGGCATACCGGGCAAATGCCCCCCCCCAAATGCGTGAAAAGAAGGAAATTTTTGGAAAAATACGCAAAATTTTCCTCGCTTTGCACAAAATGATATATATATTTCATCAATTTTTGGGCTAAAGCCGCAAAATTTTTCGCGTTACGGGCGAAAAAGGTCTTAATTATCCCGATCTTTAATCTTGAGTTAACCCTTTGTTAACCTTTTTAGGTGCTATAGGTCTAAAACTGATAACAACGGTGAAAACAAGTGCATGTTATTTCCATCAAAATACTGTGAAACGTTGACCTTTGACCTATTGACCTTTGGAAATGTCATGATAATTAGATCTATCAAAGACATTTCGACAGACGAAGAGATTCTTCGATCTTACATCCAACTCCAGAAGTCTCATTTGCGTACCTTAGCCCGCTAAAAAATATTTTTTACCTAATTATCCTAACCTTGCTAATTATTTTGTATATTTATTTAATTTGTCTGACAATACGTATAAAGTTTTAGTTAGGTATTTATTTAATAAATGGTCTTTGGTATTTCTAGGCTCTGAAATTTCAAAATGGGTGCGGCTAATTCAAAAGAATCTTTGGAGAAATTTACGAACAAGGAGTATCTGTTGGAAAGTATTAAACCCTTGCTTGAACTAAGGGAACATAGTGTAGGTGCCAATATCCGTAGTCATCATTTAACTGCAAAATATAAACCGCAGGAAATGAACTTGAATCCGGAGAAAAGGGTAGAGATAGACGATTTAAATGAAGAGATGGCACTGGGGGGGAAATACCTTATTTGTCGAACTATAGCTCCTCCCTTGCAAACGTCAGCAATCGTTTTGATCGTGGAAGATCCCGAAGGCGAAAAAGCAGTTCGATTGTCTCTCTACGAGTTTCACGACGAGGAGAAAGGAAGACCTAATCTGGATGACATCTTTCCGGTTGGAACGATTTTGGCAATTCGTAATCCTTGGTTTAAAATGGACTTGGATGGTGAATATTCTGTGGTATTTGAAACGGAAGTCAATGTGCGACTTCTTTCAGGTAACCAACAATTTACTATACATAAATTCCCTGATATGCTATAAAAACTGAAATAAAATCGTAGGTCATGGTACAGAACGGACTTTAAATGAATCCTTCATGCCTCCAATATTAAAAAGTTAAAGTACTAAATTAGTTTTTATAAAATAATTCCTACTCCCAATGTATTCAAAACTATTATATATCAGAAAATATTGTATAGTTACAGAAGCTGAATAACTAATAGCTATTTTAATAGCGTTTGATGCCATCTTATTCCATAACACTGGAAATATTTCATTTTATAGTGTTGAAATAGTAACAATATGGGAAATCAATACTCATTCATTTCCCATAGTAGAAGATTTATAAGAATTAGCTGCGCAACGAATGTCATAATTTTAAATATTTTTTTATTCAGGAAATTCCTTCAGGAAGAATTTTCCTCGTTTACAATGGAAAAGTGAAATTGCCAAATCAGAAAAGCCATCTCAAAAACAACTTGCTGCTAAAGAACAAGCAGCTAAGAAAAAGATTTTGAAAGCAGAGCAAGCTGCAATACAATGTAATCAGAAAGGAAATAAACATTTTGTTAGACGTCAATACGCAGAAGCCTTTAAATTCTACACAAAAGGCCTAAAGGAAGATTCGAAAAATGTCATCATTCTTTCTAATCGCTCTGAAACTGCCATACATCTTGGTTACTTCCACCGAGCTTTGGATGACTCTGATAAAGCGTTGAGTATTAATTCCAATAATACAAAGGTGGTGCATAGGAAAGCCAAAGCTCTCGCAGGTCTTGAACGTTACAGTGATTCAATAGAATTCCTGGAAAATAAAATAAAACAATTACCTGTTTTGAAAAGTGCCGAAGATGAAGAATTCAAGACGCTTCTTACAACTTTGGGGAACTTAGAAAAAGAGCAATCGGCAGGAGACTACAACTTCTTGCCAATATTGAATGGGAAAAAAGAAGCCATGGAAATTGCCGATTACCAAGGGCCTGTTGAAATCACAGCCATTCCAGATAAAGGCCTAGGTCTTGTGGCCACAGAAGATATTCCAGCTGGAACCCTTTTATTAGTATCCAAAGCTTTTGCTATAGTTTTTGAAAAAGACTTAGAAAGTGAACTTCTACTTTTGGATTGTGATGAAGATGCTGTCACAAGAAAGGCTCTTGTTAAAACTATTTGGGAAAAATTGAAAGCGGAACCTGAACTGGGAAAACAGTTTTTCGCTCTGCATGGCGGAAAAGATGTGTGTGAAGAAAATGAGGATTATTATGTTGATTCGCAAAAAATTGTTGAAGCAATTTGTCATTATAATGCAATTTCTGGAAAAAACTCGTCCATCCTAGTGGAGCTTAATAAAGGCTTGTGGTCAAAATATGACAAGGAGAAGGAGCGAAAACTTTTTTGCGATAGTGACAGTGATGAAGACGAAGAATACCAAAAGACATTTGGATTATGGATCACACCATCTTATATCAATCATAGTTGCTGGGATGCCAATTGCATTTTATTGACTTTTGGAAATGTCATGATAATTAGATCTATCAAAGACATTTCGAAAGACGAAGAGATTCTTCGATCTTACATCCAACCCACGGAACCCTTTTATCAAAGGAAGGAATTTTGCCAAAATCTTGGATTTGTATGCATTTGTAATATTTGTGAAATGGAGAGATATACCCCGCATTCAATTTTAAAAGAACGACAGGAGATTATTAACGAAATTAAATCTTGTAAGGATAGCCCATCTCTTCTTACTGAGAAAATTAGCTGTTTGGAAAATATGAGCTGGCCTACTAAAACTGAAGATAGTGAAACTCTTACTACTACTATGCTTTTTGTATTAGAAAGACTTGGATGGGCCTATATTAGCAAACTGGATTTTGAAGCATCTGCAGAAGCCTTCATCAAAGCTTATAACTTGGCAAAAGAGTCTCCGATGATTTTTCTCACCCTTAACTATGCAATAAGTGCTATAAATTCTCTACGACTTTGTAACAAAAAGAAACTAGCCATGCGATGGCAAAATCAAGCCTATCTTTTGCTCATAATGGCCCTTGGATGTGACCCGGAAGCTAATTCGGAAGTGTCTTCTATCTTTGGTGACTGCGATTGGTAAATTTTAGAGAAATTTCCCAAGGAATTCTTGATAAATGTACCCGCTTTGCAATGCGATGAAGTTACTGTGCATTACCGATGCAGTACATTGATAATTATCAGTTATTTTCCTAGATATAATCTTTCAATACCTACGTTATATTATTTCATACCAACTAGCAACTTAGAATATTTATTTGCATTTATTAATATAAATGCATATTTAATATTCTCTGTTATAAAGTCCTCGAATTTCGATTTGCTATTGCAGTTTATATTTGTGTTTCTTAAAACCATTTTGAAAAATGTTTCAGGGATTAGGAAGTTCTGTGTTAATGTTACCTGGTGGCACAAATTAATGAGCATTAAAATTTTGCTCACATTTATTAAAAGTAAATTTTAGTAAGTCACTTTAGTTGATATTAATTATTTTTGCTAATTTAAAATGTCAAATTATTGTTTAGTGTTTAATGTTTCTTAGTAAAATTATAACATTCAACTATTTTGTCTCAAGCGTCAAGCATTAGAATTTTTGATTTGATAAAATAAAAATTAGTAGTTCTTGGCAATTGAAATTATATTGGATTAATTAGATGTTCTTGTTATATATATATTTTTCTCTTCGAAAAACCATGTATTTACTTGTTGATGAATGATGTGATGATAGGAGTGAAAAAGTAAACATTTGCTCGAAATAATTTGAATTATTTTCCAGCAATGATAGGTGAAAAGATCTTTTCGCATTGTCCCAAAGTTCTCTTTAAAAAGGAACGGCCAATAATAATAACACATGAAAATCCCTAAATCTAACATATCCATCATATATAGTAAGTTTTTAAAACTTTGTTTAAGGTGTCCAATTTAATTAGCATTTGCATATCAGATTTGGTTTGTGCAAAACTATTAGTACATTTATCATTCAGATTTAGAATTCAGACAAGTTTTCCAATATTCGTCGGTGCTTGCCCATATAAATAGACTTCGAACGGTGCAAAATTAGAAGAATGAAATAAATCATCTCAATTATTTAAAATATGTCAAAAAACCTTTCCTTTTTGCATTGTCTGGAAATTGTCTGTCAAAAGTAATAGGCACTTGCAATTCCCTGAATCCTAACTTTCATGTAAGTAATTAACAAGTTTTAAAAATATATTAGTGTTGTTACTGTCTTTTGGCAAACCTTATATAGCCTGTAAGTAGTGAAAGGTATATATATATATATATATATAGTATATAGACTAACAATAAAACAAAACCACTGGCACGCTATTATATAATACCATGTAATTAAATATGTTAAAAAATATCAAAAATATAACGTGGACACCTTTATTTTTTATATTTTTTCTATAAAACGTACAGCATATTAACATATATACAACATGAGAAAGTTTTGCTGAGAATTTAAATATCAGTCTTCAATGATTCATGTGTGATATTATACTAAGCTCTATTCTCATACTATAAATACAAAATGGACGCATATAGTTGTGACTGATATATTTTTGCCTAACACAAAAATTGTGTCTACAGTCCAGTTTTAATATAAACTTGTTGATATGATATTCGTAAGAGATTCTTTCGTTTCAATTATATTAATATAAATATTACTCAGTGAGAGCACCTTATTCCAGTTGAGGATATAACATTTCTGATGGTGAGTGTGATTGAATATCTTTTAAGTGACCCAAGTAAATTTTGTAATATGCGAGATCCTTAAGCATCATTTCTATTGCTTTTTGAATAGCCTCAATATTCGGTTGAGTTTTATTCCAGTCATAAATAAGAGCAGCCACATCAACAGCAGTCATGATTGGGCCAATAATAGCTGCTGCTTTGGAAACAGTTGTTGCTGTTTCTAAAGCAGCTGTCCCCGGTCCTAGACCAAACGCCGACTTCATTCTAGCAACCATTGAAGGAGGGGGTCCAGGAGCAGATTTTGCCAAATACTTCACCGTATCAACACCAACTTGTAGAGATTTCGGAATTCTGGAGGCCTGTTCCAATACATTCACTCCTGCTACGAAAAATGCTGATGCTTGCTCCGACCACGACTTTTCCAACTTGAGAAAAGTTGCAAAATGCTCGCAATTATTTTCCAAAAGTCTATAAGGATTCCAGGACATTTTATCCCGCACAATTTTCTTTGCTAAGGCAATCGTTCTTGACACGGGCACTTCAAAACCTTTGTAATTTCTTCGATAAATTGGACCGGACGGATCACCTTCCAAAAAATCAGACAACGGACCTATTACTGGAGCTTGGTCCATCGCTCCTTTCTTTCCCGCAGAACCGAAATCCGCAATTTCATTATTTCCCAAGTAAACACCGTGATGGTACATTGGATACACTTTAAACTTCTTTCGCAATTGTCTGTAGATGTGATCACCCTCCCTAAAAAATTTTAATCAAAAATTAGAACGTTAGACTCGTAACGTAACATAACGTAACGTAATAGCGTAATTCACTCAAGGCATGATTAAATTACAAAACTATTATCTGTTAGATGGCCATACAAAATGCAATTCGGCATTTTACAGTTTAAAAATAATAGAGTAATAATAAAATGAAGGGATAACAATATAAAATTCGGGTTTCAGTTTAATTTTACTTAATATCTTCAGCTTGTATTTCTTCATCGGCAAAAATATGCGTCTTGAGCCATTGTAGCACGTGGTTAATGTTCTTTTGGCTGTCAATTCTTTCGTTTGTCATTGCTCTGAAAATTTAGACAAAAATTAACAGCAGCATTCAAATTCATTTTTAAATATATATTTTGAACATAACCAAAATATTTTTTTAGTAATGCTGCTACAAGAAGGCAGAAAATAATTATTTATGATTAAATTCTCAATTTATTTCCTAAAAGTATATTTTTTTGCAACTTATTGTTCATTTATTGAGAAAAATTAATCAGAAATCTCACCTTGTATCCACTTCTTCGTCGCAGTAATCAAGATTAAACTTGTACAAACGAAATTTCAAATCGCTATTTTTATCCAGTAGATCTTCCCATTCCTTTTTCGTGGCAGCAAACTTTGCAAAAAGAGTGTCCAGTTCCCCTTGACTCCCTTTTTGTAGAATTGTTTCAGTAATACTTGTACCACAGTGCGTAGCAGCCCCAAGTCCATTCAATGTCAAGCCAATAATCGGAA
Source organism: Tomocerus minor (assembly GCA_009936455.2). Taxonomy (NCBI): domain Eukaryota; kingdom Metazoa; phylum Arthropoda; class Collembola; order Entomobryomorpha; family Tomoceridae; genus Tomocerus; species Tomocerus minor. Next base: position 10,523 of record JAAAYG020052305.1, read on the forward strand.
GTAATACAAGAGGACCAGCAACAGGAGCCAGAAAAAACCCAGCCACGGCAGCCCCTGTTCCAATTGCACCAACACTAACACCTGTCGTTTTAGCAATTAGGCAATTTCGACGATTGAGCTCAGCTGTTTCTAACATCGCTGCTAATCTTTGGATGATATTTTCAACTATGGGGATGCTTTCGTTTTCCAGCAATTTTATTAGATTTCTAACGTCCGAAATATTATACGACATGATGGACATGGTTGAATTAGCTACGAGAGTAATTAATAAGAAAGTTAAAAAATAAATATAAGAATAATGCAGAGACTCGACAACTGATCCTCCAAATTCCTAGAAACGTTCACAAATAATTTTCGATTTCAATTTCAACTTTCTCGTAATGTTTTCGGAGGACGGAAGATTTAATTTGATGGATCGTGCAAAGTAAGATACAAGGCACATGTGAGCGAAGTTTACATTTGACTAAAAATAAACTGTTGTAAACAGGCTGTAGCAATGTAGCGGTATTTGATTTACATACAGAATATGAAAACAAAATTCAAAC
>JAAAYG020052338.1:0-11067 GCA_009936455.2 Tomocerus minor
GTATGACTGGAGTGAAGTTGAGGCTAGTGCAGGGATAGAATACGTTGATGACACAGACACACACATACACACACACACACAGACAGACAGAGTCAGACATTTCGATAAAGAGGGAAACAAGTTCCCTCTTAATAATAAAGCGACCACCCCAGTGAAATGCATTCGAGTCCAGCAGACTCTTTTGTTCTCCTTGTCACAACTAATGACACTAATGAGGCTTTAGAAAAAGAAACTTGAATATACTATATAAAGGTATCTATCATAGATACTAGATACCTATAACTATATACCTGTATTATAACTCTATTAAAATATCACGCTGATGCAGTGGACAGAGTAAATCATAAACTTTACAGCTGCAACCTCACGCATACATGCAACCCGGGATAGATAAGGATATTATAAACATTTAGTTGTGTGCTGCAAGCATAGACACTATTGAAGAAAGATTTGATATGAATTAAAACTAGTGGCCCATCAAGGTAACTAAACTTAAACTAAAAACACAATTAATCAGATTATTAACGTAATGTGTTAAAGGCACAGATTAGAAAAAATTAACTCATTAAGAATTATGTAGAAAACATTTTGAATCATTCATCATTGTAATGGACTGGAGTGATATACAGGGTGGGCCAGAATGAACGCATCAGGAAGTTTCTCCATTAATAACTCAAAAAGTAGCAACGCTATTGCAACAAAGTACACGTCATGCAAAAGAGCGTTATTTCTTTAGTAGAATAGGGTGATACGAGCTCTTTAGCTAGACTAATGCTTGCTAAAAAAAATTAAAAAAAAATAAACCTTAAAGAATTGCGAATGAAATCGCTTAAGGCGGAAAGAGTCCATTGCTTGTTAGAAGATGACCCTGAGAGAAAGTTAGTGTTTTCTGAAGAGTTTCTTCTATTGTCAGACCAAGATGACCCTTTACAAGATTATCTGGACCGACGAATCGGCATTTTGGCTGGATGGTTTTGGTGAACATTCAAAACACCAGAATGTGGAGACAAGAAAGCAATAGTCTAGCTAAAAAGCTCGTATCACCCTATTATACTAAAGAAATAACGCTCTTTCGAATAACGTGTACCTTGTTGCAATAGCGTTGCTACTTTTTGAGTTATTAATAGAGAAAGTGAGAGAAAGGTCCTGATGCGTTCATTCTGGCCCACCCTGTATAATATACACATTACTTTATTTTTATTTATTTGTATATTTAGAATAAGAAGGTTCGAAATAAATATCTGCAGATTAAAAAATAATAACTAATATATACTACTTAACAATTGTCTGAAGCCTGAAAAACATATCCCTATATATACGTTTCTCTTTATGTGAAGTTTTTAATATCTTCTGTTTTAGCAAAGCCGCTATCCATCTCTATTACTACCCGGTTGTTCAATGATTTTTTCTGTACCGATCCCCGCGGACGTGGTGGAAATAGAAAAATAGCAACGTGAAACTGGTCTATACAATATTTTGTATTGTAAAATGAATTTTCGAAAATTATGAAGACTAGTTTAAACTAATTTTTGTATTTTATTCCTTAGGCATTGTAGAAATAATGGGAGAATTTCCGAAAAAGTTAATTGGAATTGAAAGAGGGCATGATTCAAAATCAAAGTTGATCGTCGACGAAACCCTTGTTGAAAATATATTGAAAAAGGCTGGAGCAAGGAAAGTAGCTTTGATTTCTGTGACGGGATGCGGTCGAAGTGGTAAATCCTACCTTTTGAATTTCATTCGTCGGTATTTTTCTTTGGCAGAGAATGACGATGAAGATTGAATGGGATGGAGTGATCCGTACACCAAACTCCAAGGTTTTGATTGGGGAATCAGAGGCAATCAGAGGCAATGACTTTTGGAATTTGGATTTTGCCTGAACCCATTATGACAAAAGCAAGTTCCGGTGAACAATTTGCATTGTTTCTAATAGATACTCAAGGTACTGATGAATTATTGGTTTTTATGGCATAATTTATGATTTTTATAATTTATTTGCTTGAACTTCCTCTTTAATATATTTAATATTATAACCATTATATTTATAAACAAAAGTGGATAAGTAAATAATATTATAGTAGATTACCTGTTTGATGAATAATTATATGAATTAAAAATTGCTTAAAACCGTTATTGTATAATTGTTGTTATATTGATTAGGTACACTTAATGGATATACCACCGAAGAGGAAAGTGTCTCAATAACTGCTCTCTGTCTTCTGCTATCTTCGATAACTATTTACAATGTGAAAAACGATATTCAAGAAGAAAACTTACGGTTAATCCGAAAATCTTTGAATTTATGCTCAGAACTTCAACAGGATAGTTATCATATTCAAGATTTGTTATTTGCTGTCAGAGATTTTCAAAAAGATGCGGGATTTGACTTGGAATTCCAAAGTGGTTCAAAATATGTCGATGAAAAGTTAGAAATTAAATCTCTTTACACTGATGACGCAAGAATTTGCCGACAGCTGATCAAAAGCAGTTTTAAAAACATAACCTGCATTCTGTTTCCAAGTCCAGGAGAAAAAGTGAAATCCATTTCTCACAAAGGATTTTTAGCAGACATGGACCCAATATTTTCAACAACTCTTGAAAGCCTTCCATATATTTTTGATAAGGACAAATTGTCAGACAAATCATTTGGAAACGGAGAACTATTCTTCAACACATTAAAACGTTTCGTAAATTTATTGAATGAACGCTCATTTAAACAACTAACTCTACAGCAGATCACATTTTGTTATTTAAAGGCATTTGAAATTTACAAAGAATATTTTGAAAGCAACCAACAAGAATTTTTCAGTACAAATGATGTCCAAGTTTTTCATGAAGCTGCTTTACAGAAATCTGTCAGTGTTTTAGAAAAGGAAAACAGTGAGATAGCCTACAAAGAAATGATTGATTTAAGGTCGAAACTTAATTTGCTAGTTCAGGATTATTATCAAAATGTCATAACAGAGAGTAAAGAAAATGAGAAAAAAATGGACCAAGTTATAAACAATGCCGCAAATGCAGTCAAAGCTACTTATTCTGCCAAAATCAACAAACTAGTCCTTTTAAGAAAAAAAAATTCAGAAAAGCGGTTTGATCTTAAACACGAGTCACTGAAAACTGAAAGTATTTCAAGCTTTCTAGAATTAATTCCCAAGAAATATCAGCCTTTGGATTTTTCAACTCGAATTTCAGTCTTGGAAACTGAAATCGATGAGATCTACGCTGAAATGAAAATAACTGAGCAAACAGAAAAGTATTCTCATTTGAAATCGAATAAGCTTGGACGCTCGGCAGCAATCGACGACTACAAAACACAAATGTCTGAAATATTTGAACGTCAACCCTCCCTTAACCCAATTCGTATTAAAGAGTATCATGAAGATATTACAAAACATGTACTCGATAAATACTGTAACATTTTTGACTACGCAGATTTCGCTGCAGACTTCCAAATCCTTCTTAAAAATGAACTGAATGTAATATTTTCATCATTGGCCAAAGTGCACGAAGAAAATAAAATAGTCGCTTCTGGCTCTCGACATAAACGTGGAAATCCATTAGTAATACCAATAAAAAACTACAGAAAATTGTTAGCTGAAATATATCTGGACATGGAATTGTCGGAAGAAGATATTATCAAAAAAGTAAAGAAAGCAAAAGATAAAATAGTAGAAACATTTTTGTTTGACATTCAGCATGAGCATGATCAGATTAAATTAGATTTTTCCAATAACCTCAATTTCGAATTAGAAAAAGAATTTACAAAGTCCGTTGAAAGTTTTCAATTAAAAAGGCTCCGTCATTTGAAATTAACTGAAAAGATTACGTCTGATATGCTTTCTTTTGTGGAAAGTTGCAGTAATTCAAATGAAGGGAATTTTGTCGGAAAACCGGAGGTATTTAAAAATGTAATCGCGATCTCCTCGTCGGGGTTGGTTGACACCCAGAATAACCAAGTTAAGGAAATAATCGATTTTAGTAACAATATGTGCAGCAAATATGCTGCTAATCAAGGAGGAAATCTTTCAGAATTTGAATTAGAGCGTGATTTTGAAAACTGTTCTGGATTAGGCGAATCCGAAACGAGTGTCGAAGAAATGGGCTCTACGGAATCTCGTAAAAATTACCATATTACTTCTCTTAAAGATGTCCATCATCCATCCAACATTAAATGGGCCATGGAAGACAAATCAATAGATTGGGAAGATTTCAAAATAAGAGAAATATATAAATTTCAACAAAAAAATGTTACCATCAGTGTTGCAGAAATGGAGGCGACAAAGCTGTATCATGAAGCAATGAAGAAATATTTTAGCAAGGCAAAATTGATCACGCCATCCCACCTTCAGATTTACCAGTCATTGTTGTGCACAAAAACAAGTAAAGCGATTTCTATAAAATTCCAGCTGGACCCTGAAGAAATTGACAGATTGAATATATTGCTGGACAAAGAATACGAATTTTACAAAAATAGAAATGCAATGAACGCTGTTCCAAACGATGATATTGCTATTGGGATAGATTTAGGAACGAGTTATACCTGTGCAGCTATATACGAAAATGGAGTTGCTAAAGCCATTCCCAATGAAAGAGGAAGTTCATCTTTTCCAAATTTCGTGACCTTTATGCCACAAGGTGAAACAGTGGGGTACTCTGTCAAAGAAATGGCTCATATTTGTCCGGAAAACACGATTTTTGATATGAAGCGTTTGATTGGCAGAAAATTTGAAGAACGAGCCGTTAAAGCATATATCGCACATTGGCCATTTGAAGTCGTTAACGAAGGAAGCGTACCAAAGATCAAGGTGCAGATAAACAAAGAGGAAAAGGTCATTTCAGTGGAAAGAATTTGCGCCAAAATTTTAAATCATGTAAAGGCTATGGCAGAACAATATTTGGGAAAGAAAATAATTAAGGCTGTCATAACAGTTCCTACTTATTTTAATGACGATCAAAGGAAAGCAACAAAAGAGGCGGCAGAAATTGCTGGTCTTCAGGTCCTTCAGATTCTCAACGAACCTGCTGCAGCAGCCTTGGCTTATCATCTCAGTACACATGAAGTTATCCAACAAAGAAATGTACTTATTTACGATCTTGGAGGTGGAACATTTGATGTAACGATTTTGCTAGTAGATCCCGGAGGTCAAATAACAGTCAAGTCAGTTTATGGAAATACACATCTAGGGGGGCAGAATTTTGATGAGAATCTCCTGGAAGAAGTCATTAAAAGATACAAAGAACAACATAGTGTTGACTTGAAAGCGGATAAAAACGCAAACAGAATTTTTCGTCGACTAAGAAATGCGTGTGAGATGACAAAAATTAATATCTGTGGTGGGACAAGGACTGATGGAATTGTAAATGTTGCCGCACTTGTTGGAGGAAGAGATTTTTTGGAACCCATTACTAGAAAACAGTTCGAGGATTTGAATATGGACACATTTCAACATACATTGGCTGTGGTTCAAAAGGCGTTAAAAGATGTGAAACTAGGAAAGGGAGATATGCATGATATTTTTCTCGTCGGAGGATCGACTCGGATTCCTAAAGTGAAGGAATTAATTTCTGAATATTTTGAAGGAATATCTCTAAATCAAACTATGAATCCTGATGAAGTGGTTGCTTGTGGTGCAGCAATTCAAGCCGCTATTTTGAATGGAAATCAAGATCCCGTTTTGAAAAACATTTATGTAACAGACGAACTTTTTATGAACACTTCATAGGCAAATACTATGTATAAATTATTGTAAATTACTCCAGGTCAGTATGCTAAATAACTGTAGAATGTTGCCATGTATTCTTTTATAAGTGTGTGAGTATTTTCAACCATTGAACAATAAAATGAACTACATTGTATTTTCATCATCTTCGGTTGTTTATTTTATTTATTTGACTGCTTCAAAATGAAGTTGCCGTCTAGACACAGCAGTATAGTTAAATATATAATATGATATAATATAGTTAACAAAGAAAAATAAAACATTTAAAACATTTTAAAATAGAAATAATCTTGAAAGTTGTTTTTAAATTTTGACCAGGTATAAAAAAATTATTTGTATACCATTTTCTAAACTAGACTACATTACTTAGTAAGCAAGTAAACCAAAGCTAATTTTAAGCAAGATATTTGTAGTTACCAGCGGCCAGCGGAAAACCTTCATTTAATACTACAAATGGGAATTTCATCTGCTGTCACATCCTAGAAATACACCATGACTTAATTGAGAGGGAATTAAAACAACTTAAACTTTAACTAACAAGAGAGTCAATTTAATTTAGCACCCTAAGACTCATAAACCTTTAGCAAGCAAATTCGTGTCTGTAGAAACCATCAGGGATTTCAGTGTTATGAACCGAAATCTCCATAAAACCTAATTTACCCCACTGCATTATATGGTAATCTCTTTCTACTTCGTTCATTCGGGGTATTCCTATTGACTTTCAGTTTTGACCATTTAAAAAAAATCTATGTTAGTATTGAAATTCAAAGTTTAAATTTAAATTCATATTTAAATTTAAATTCAAATTTAACTTTAAATTCAAATTTAACTTTAAATTCATATTTAAATTCATTTTTAAATTTAAATTCATTATTAAATTTAAATTCATTTAAGCCTGAAATGCAAAAAACGATGAAGCTATATATATATTTTAATTATTTCCAATTATCTGTATTTTGAAAATAAATGTTATATCTTGAATGAGCGAAGGTTTATACTTAAAACAATATGCTAAATAATGCAACGTGGTAAAGTCGATCATTTTGAGGATTTCGAGAGACACATACATCCGAAATCATCTTGTAATATATTTCCATTGTAAGAATGCAGACATTATTTCATTTTAAGTTCCCTGTCAGAATCAGCATCTATTGAAGGAATGTTTCCTCAGCTTCTCTGAGACCTTCCAAATGCTGTTGCAACAATTCACAGTTAGAAGCATTGTCTTTCAGCACTTCTTGGCACCTGCTCAAAGTTGTATATAATATTTTTCTGAATGACTGTGAAAGGAATTTATGGCAAGCAACTAAATTATTTATTCTTTCGAATTCCCTTTTCAAATTTTCACGAAGATTCTTCTTCGGCACCATATTTTTCTCCCAGTTTTGAATTTCTTTTAGTGTTTCAGCAATTTCTCGCTTTCGATGTTCAGTCATATTATCTGTTTGTTGGGTGACAAATACTTCTTCTTTGATTAAACTTTGAGTAAATAAATATCCTCTGATAGTCAAAAAGCCGCAATGGTCAAATTCAAAAGAAATTCGTCCCTGATTATACTGAAATGGCTTATGACGAGCATCGATAAAATATTTTCCCAATTCTACAGTTTCTCCTTGTATTTTTGATATAATAATGGGCAGACTCTGTAAGTTGAAAGCAATTTCTCTTGAAAATGGGAGCACAGTGTTTATTTGAATATTGGATAATGGTATTTGATTTGATTGATTTATGCAGATACTGTATTGCAAAACTTCGTTTACGCAAAATTTACTAACAGATGCAAGCTGGGCTGTATATAGTATCAATCCTTGAATAATCGCATCGTTAAGCTGAACAGTTAGAATGTTCTTGCAAAATCTATTTACATCTACAATGTTCGGACAAAAGTTCTGTGTACACTGTCCAGATTTTATTACCATGGCGTAGTTAGGTCTAGCTTTTGATTTGCTAATTACTTCTTGTAATGTAGTATTAGGGGATGAAACATATATTGCCCGCCCGAAAACGTTATTCGGGCACTCATGATTGCTAGAGGACAACATTTTTATTTCTCTCTGTGTCACACTAAAAATTGAAGAATTGTCAATTTCAGTTTCAGACTTGTAACAATGTACCAATAAAACGTTGTTATGTGTACTATTGCATCGTCTTATGAATTCCGGAGAAAATCGAAAATTAGCAGCTGCTGCAGTAGATTCGCTTAGTATTTGTTCAACTTCCAATCCAGCTAAGATGGCCGCGTCTTTAATCATTTGTCTTTGGACATAATCAAAAGTATTGGGGATGCTTATGACACATTTGTAAATGTCTTCCTTGAACTCTGTTGCTGCTGCTGTCTTGATCCGGGAGAATAACAAGGACAAAATCAAGTTTATATCAAGTCTTAGCCTGTTACCCATTACTAAAACGTCGTGAATTTTAGTTGTAGGGCCCATTAAAAGTTCCTCGATTTTAAAACCTCCTTTTCCTGCTAGATATAATTCCTCTGCAATTTTTCCCATATAAATTTCATCGGATAGATATAGATAATTTGGTATTTCGGACTTGTCATTTCTTTTGTAGAGTAGTATATTTCCGTTACGATGGATTCCAAATCGAATTTCGGCCATACCAAATTGAATTGCCAAAATTGTGGTTGATAACTTTTGTGGTGCCATTTGGTCTCGTTTTAAGTTAGGCATATAATTGAGGTTTATTTCAATATCTTTCCAAGAACTACTCGGCCATCTTGAATATGACCCTTGCGGATTTTGAACTCCTGGAGTTTGTTGAGGAAAAGCTATCGGCACTGTTCGCCTTTTTCTTTCCATGTGCCCCACAACATTGCGTGTTGTTTCTATGTTGACAGAATTCATTGGCAAATTGGATTCCATTTCCAGTTTAAATGCTTCTTTTACATCATGCTCATAATATCCCAAAACTTTGTCTTCAAATAGCTTTAGAAATGGCTGCACCCAAATGACGTCTTTCACCTTACATTTATTTTTCATTTCCTGAAGACATTGTTTTAAGGAATTTTCATGAAGTTTTGCTAGAAGTATTTCGGAATGAATATTCCCCAAATTACCCATTTTTGTTTTATACAGTTCAAAGCATTCCAGCACAAGTTCGTTCACCTTCAAAACGTATTCGATAATTTCTTCCTGTCCCCTTTCATCGAGGCATCGAATCTTCTCTTTAATTATTTCAATCGTTTCCTTCAAGGCTTCGTCCAACATTGTCGAAGGAATTTGATTTTCAGTTTTATAGCTATGATATTTGCTAATGGCTTGTGCGGTTAGACCATCACATATTTCCTTTGTTCTTGCTTTGGTGAATATTTCATTGGAATCCCTGTGCATTTCTAAACTACTAAGAATTTCTGTTTGTATTTCTTTATTTTTACTTGCAATTAGAGTTAAATATCTCTGTTTTGCCGAATTAAACTTGTCAGTGGCATCATTACTCTGTTTTTCTAATTCGGCATTCAGTTTATTCAAAAATTCCGATTTGATGTCTTCAGCTGCATCAACTTCAGTTATGAATTGATTTTTTATTTCGAATTTAGTTTGGTCGTTACGACAGAAAAAGTTTTCATCTGCTAGTTGAATTTCCTGCTCCATTTTAGCCAACTCTTCCTTGTATTTGTCAGAAGAAATTCTTAATGTTTCTTCAAGTCTTTCTCTTGTCACTTCAATCATTTTTTGACCATTCGTTAGTTTTATTTCCATATATATTGCCTCTAAATCCTCACGCAGTAGGGTATTCAATTCTTCTGCCACATTTCCATATTCGAAAAAGTTGCAATGTTTCTCAAGTATAAACTTAAAAATCTTTTCATGATTTTTCTGGAGTACAGATTCTTGCAGTAAGGATTGACCTCCAAATGATTCCTGAATGCGCATTTTGTATTCCTCGTTGGCTGACAGACGATCTAAATTTAATTGTGACATTAGTCGTACGTTTTTTTGGGACTCCCATTGTAGTTTCAATTCTTCAAAAGTCTCTTCTACTTCTCTCTCTAAGATTTCAAGTTGAGACTCAAAGTTCAAATGTCGAAACTTTTCTGGAATTAGACCCATAAAGTTGGCAAGTCCATCTTGCATTAGTATTTTGTGTTTCAAATGAATCTGCTTCTCTGAAACGGTGTCTCTACCAAAGACAATTTTAATATCATCGATGTAACTACCTTTAACTTCATTTGTTGCAATTGCTACAACTTTCTTGAACTCCTTCCCCTTATCTTCACTTTCCTTAGAAATTCTTTCATAGTATTCCTGAACGGCAACAGCAAATTGTGATTGCATTTCAAGCATGGCTTTGTACGGCATTTCACAATTCTCAACTTCCAAATAATTTGATGCCTCTCGTCGGGCTTTTTCGTGTGCGATTCTTACATCCTCTACGCTGTAGAATTCTTCTGCATAATTTGCAATGATATCTTTGTACATTTCAAATGCATTTAGGTGGGGTTGCTTGATAAATTCTTTCGCAATTGATTTCAGTTGGTAATCTTCATTAAGCAAGTCTATGCATTGCATTACAAATTTCTTATATTCCCCACTTCTCTTTCTGTGGATGCCATCGATGTGAAAATAATTCGTAAATTCCTCTAAAGTTGCTGAAAATGTTGGATGAACTTCAGCTAGATGACCTTTGTGTGCAAGAGATTTTACCTTGTCTCCAGGATCTGGAAACAATCTGCAACTTAGCCTTCTGAAAGTGCTGTTGATGAATTCTCTGTGGATTACTGCGTCATCTATAAGACCGGGTTTAATCATCAATTTATCTTCCAAATATTTTTCTCCGCCTTTCGTATTATAATCAAAGTCACACTCTTTATTCCAATCCCTTACGATGACAAGTAGGTCCTGGAAATTATAATTCCCTTGTAGAATTTCTTGGCATAGTATCGAAGACTTCCGAATCAATTCAAAGTTTTCATACTCAATGCCATTTTTGACGTTATAAATTGTAACTGATGATAGTAGTAGACAAAGAGAAGTAATTGTGATACTTTCATCCTCTGTTGTAAATTCATTTAGAGTGCCTTGTGAATCTATTAATATTATAGCAATTTTTTCCCCGCTGCTTGTTTTCGCAAAAATAGGTACAGACCAAACCCAAATGCCAAAAGTAACAGAATCATCCCCGTTGCCCCAAGCAAAGCCTTCCAAGTCCACGTAGGGGGTACCCCAACCCATCCAGTCTTCATTTTCGTCTTCTTTCCATGAAAAATACCGAAGGAGAAAATTTAGTAAATAAGATTTACCACTTCGTGGAGCTCCCGTAATGGAAATTGCAGCGACTCTATTGCTGCCAACTTTATTCAGGATACTGTCCAGCGCCACTTCGTTAATGACCAATT
>JAAAYG020052360.1:0-14616 GCA_009936455.2 Tomocerus minor
CTATAGACACAGAGCCAAGGACTTTTTAGAGCTATACCATTAATAAGTTGTGGAAGCCACTTCATGTCATCGTTCCACCAGTCTGTCTAATCGTTAAATCCTAAATGTTAAGATAATTCTTTACACATTTTCTTATGGTGTCCTATTGGAAGTTTAAATACAAAAATGGAGCGCAAATTTGGGACATTTCAATTGGAGGTGGTTTTGAAAAATAAAAAAAAACATTTCTAAAATGCTGAGATAATTCATTCCAACTTTGTACACGTCTTCTAAATGTAAAACGAAATGTTGAAATGGTAAAAATGCCCCTATTGGTTCATGGTTGGAAATAATTTGAAGAGAATATTTTTTTCGAAAGAATGAAGATTTTTTTAAATGGTGTTAATGCCTTTTTTAAAACAGTGCCAAAGCCATTATTGGGGGTCAAAAGAAAATAGGATATGGCCAAAGGGCGAGATGATGGGGACAGGAGTTTGCACAACTTTGTAGGATGCAGGATGTCGCAATGGTTTAAGGCATCTGTAGATGTGAAATGAATTGCAGGATAAGAAGTGATATTGTGTGAGAGGAGAAGTGCGAGAAGAATGATGTCGTGACCACCAAATGAGTGATTCGTGTTGAATCGCTGGCAGCAGCCCTCCTTGGGATTTGTCCTTCCCGTCGTACTTATCAAGAGAGGACAGAATAGTCCTTCTCGAACCTACCCGCAGGCTCGCTCCACATTCAGCCGACAATTATTTACTCTACTGACTACACTCTGACTGCCTGCGTCTTCTCTTTCATCTCCTACCACTTAATGGCCTAATATTTTAAATGGCAACAGACAGACATTACGTGAGTGAGTGAGGATACGAAGAAGTGCAAGTCCAAGTAGACGCAGCAGATAGAGTTGTAGCCGCATGTCGACTGCCTGTCTCTGGCTGATTTAATTCCAGCCCTTTTAAACCTTTGATAAATATCTAGGAGATAAATCCCACTAACAGGAGGAAATGTGCTTGCTAATTAATTAGCTCAGTCAGTGAACTATGCAAATAAATGCAGGGCATGGCCAATCAAATAGAAATAGATGGCAAACAAGGAAATTAAGACTCTTTCTATCAGTTCTTAAGCACATTTCAAATTGCTTCTTCAATTGAGTTGTACCTAAGTGCGCCCTAAGTACGTAGAAGAAGATGCCATCCTTTCATCTCTCTCTCTCCTTTGCTCTAATGAGTGGAATGAGAGCTCTTGGGTGAGCAGTAGTCACATTTCCCAACTTCAATCCCTCCTATGTGTGTGAGTCGAGGCATTTATTATGCAAATGCTCACTCTGCTCATCTCCATGTACTTTTAGTAGGCTGCTAGGTCGGAGGAGTAAAAATGATCTCTGTAGTGCATGCACATGTACATATGAGGAGAACAAAAGATTCTTCTTCTTTTACAGCTTCTCTCTCTGTCCCACTACAACTTCTCTTCAGCAAATAATGAATGCTGGAACGCCGAGTTCAGTTCAAGTCTTGCCCTATAGAACTATTTGGAGTATTGGAGTGAGATGGGTCGTGTGTGAATGTGCACAGCAGTTCTATGTCAGTAGCGACTCAGTCTCATCTTCGCAAGAGAATAACTTAGAAAGAAAGAGAGAGAGAGAGTCTAGTAAAAAGATATTTTGGAATGGAGCCTAATTTGCCATCAGGAGTTGAAACGAGAGGATGAGACGAGTCGCCCGTTCCTTCCTTCGGTCACACACAATCAGGCACACCAAAACGGAAGACACCACACAATCACACAATGCAAATGCAGCTCACTAGTGAAGAAATATGGACGACTAACTAATGACAGAAATACTAGAAAATGTTCATCGCCCTAAAAAGTTCTTATTTACATTTTTTGACTAAGATACAACTACACTTAAAAATGGAAACTATAAAAGTAACGTAAAGTACCTTCATAGGTTATCGCTAAGGTACACTGTTGTATAGGCATAGGCATAGAAAGCTAGATATCCCTATAACACTGCAGCCAACAGACATAGGCGGACTACTTAGGAAATAGTCAAACTATAGAGCCAGGTTTGTTGGATTCCTATTAGGTTAATTAGTTGACTGATGAATTAAAAAATGCAAAGAGAAGATATTGGTGAGCTTCTTAGAGCAGGACTTTCATGGGTTGAGACTGAGACTACATCTGAATATCATCATAATGAATAATGGTATAATAGCGTCCGCGACCACACTTTCGCGTCTTATAATGGTAGCCTCATTATAATAATAGTTCATTCGTAGCTACATCCACACCATCGTCAGTTCTATCCCAAGAAAATTCCTAATATCTGAATATGAATAAGGATGAGTATCTATCTATCTCTTTACAGATTAAGATAAGATAGAACGGACAGGAGGTAGTATGTTCGTCTCTCTCTCTCTCTCTGCTAATAGTTCAACTGCTCTCAAAACCTTTCCCTGCACTGCACTGTGGCAGACAGCAGTGTTGCAGTGGAGGGGAGACAATAGAATCCGTGCACACACGCAAGCAGAGAACAAAATATTCTCCAAATAAACACCAAATTACTAATCACTTTACGAAAATATTGGCAAACGGAAGAGCAACAACACCAGGCCTGAAACAGTAAGATCCTTTTTTTGAGCATGAAAGCAATTGTATTGGTAGAAGACAGTAATTTCAGCATTTGACTAATAGTGATTACCGTGCCCCTGCCTGCCCATTCTAGACTCATATCTCCTGCCAAATCAGAAAAAAAGAGGAAATTTTTTGAAAAATGGGGGAATGCGGAATGTGCCATTTTTATTCCGTTTTGACACATAACAATAAAATAGTCGTTCTCGTGAAAGAATAGCTCGATCTCCGTCCCTGGAGACGATATCTTTTGTACAGCATCAAACTTTCTGTCTCTTTGATAACTACTCAATCCGTTGCTTAGTTATTGATCGGGAAAAATGGGAATACACAGAAAGCAGAATTCCATTAATGACTCTTTGCCACATTCGAAAGTGATTAGTGGAGGAAAGGTCTACAGTGGGACTGAGAGCATGGGGAAAAGTTTAGCTATGCACAATAAAGTAGAATAGGCGAGTTGGCTTTCTGTAATTTCTCTTTGCTCTCTATTGCCTCCGTTTAATGGGAGTGAGCCTTGGGAAAGTGCAATAGATCAAAGCATTCCTCTCGGCCTAACAGTCTAAGAGGATTAGAAATTAGAACATTAGAGCTGAATGATAGGAAGCTACTAACTTATATCCGCACAACTCATTTCATAATATGTAGTCCACACGCCAGAAATAAGCATCAGCTAGGCTATACTATAACATAGTCGGGCTTGGCAGCCATAGCACTCATTTCACGTTTCAAGGATTTTCATTTGAAATTTGAAGTAATTGAAATATGAAAATATATTATCTGTTTTAAGTAATTGATAGAGTGAAAATTGATTAACTGCACTAGCCCAATGTTCATTCATTAATTTATATCACTTAAAATTTATTGTCGCAAAAGAAATTGAAATGCATCCTATGTATTCTAATAGACTGTCCAGCGATTATTATTGAAAATATTTCAATAATTTTGCTTATTTATATCACCCAAAATGTTCCAGTAATTTTGCCTATTTACATCATCGGAAATATTTTAATAATTTTACATATTTATTTTCAGCTAACTATTTCAATGATTTTTCATATTAGATTCATTCCAAATATTTCAATAATTTTGTTTATTAAATATACTCAAAATATTCATATAATCTTGTTTATTAAATTTACTCAAAATTTTTCAATAATTTTGTTTATTAAATATACTCAAAATATTTCAATAATTTTGTTGATTACATTTACTCAAAATATTTCAATAATTTTGTTTATTAAATATACTCAAAATATTTCAATAATCTTGTTAATTAAATTTACTCAAAATATTTCAATAATGTTGTTTATTACATTTACTCAAAATTTTTCAATAATTTTGTTTATTAAATTCACTCAAAATATTTCAATAATTTTGCTTATTAAATTCACTCAAAATAATTAAATAATTTTATTTATTAAATTCACTCAAAATAATTAAATAATTTTGTTTATTAAATTCGTTCAAAATATTTCAATGATTTTGTTTAATAATTTTTTTTCACATGAAACATTGCCCTAGCCAACCACTTAGGTAACGATGAATAACTTTTGAATTAGTGCTGAGAAAAGATGTTTTGCCATCTTTTTGTAGGTCGAATGACAAAATGGGAGCTGCTCTGGCTGACTTGTTAAATACGTCTGTATGAACTACGTCTGACAATGAATGATGGACATTAGTGCAGGGTAGTGCATGGCATTAGGAAGATTGGGCTATGCACAGGCCTGTCTAAGACTAAGGACTAAGGAGCTCTATCTGGGAAGAGAGGAAGGAGGATGTGGCTGTGTGCCGAGCAGAAGTATAATTACTTATGTTGTTTAGAGCGGGAGGCGAAAGAACGTGAGTTGACTGTTTACTTAGAGCCGAGTTTAATTTAATAGTCTATTGTATGTATTGTAATTTAGGGACTAGAGTTAGAATGGAAGTAAATAGCCGAGTTAGTTTATGAATGAGAGAAAGAAACGGTCAAGTCAGGCTCCTTTAGATTTCCTTAGTCAGACGGAGACTGGCAAAGGAAAGAAAAGAAAGAATGGGAGAAGTTGCCGGAGAAAAGAAGGGCGAGCGGACTGAGGAGTTAATGCTAAATAGGAAAACTTGAGGAAAACAAAACAGATGAAGAAAATGATGATGAGATTGAAGGAGTAGCTATTGCAGCCTCCTCCAGACTCACAACAGAAAGAGAGCAGCAACATCCGAAAAGGAAATAAAAGAGCGAGCAATCATATTCACAGCATCCCAGCCACGCCACTCCACACCAAAAAGCACCCAAAAGAAAGCCAGCCAGGAAAAGATGACGCAGCTCTTACCTACCGCCCACCCCGCCCCACCAACCCACAGACAAATACGACGATACAGTCAAGAGATCAGGCCAAGTTCCAAGGGACCATCCATCAACCTTGCTATTTATTTACAAGCATTCACAAAATCCAAATATTCTGTGACTCCACTTTAAAAACCCGTGGGATTTAGTCAGCACTTTTCTATTCTGGCAATTTTCTTGAAAGAATTAATAATCCCTTACTCCTCAAGTTCTAACTTCATATGCAATTACCGTTTATTTTTAAAATTTTAACGATGCTCCTTTTCTAGTTTTATTTCTTCAGGTTTCTAGTTTTCAAAGATTTAAGGTTTCTCTTCAGGGTTTAATCCATTTGAATGGAGAATACGTTATTCGTTGTAAGAATTGGCATGGGCTTTTACGGCAGGGTCCCAGAAAGGAAAGACGAGGAAGGGAATTGCTCATTTCCATGGAGAGACTATTGACTTCCCTTCTTAGGCACTTTTCCCGGCTATCGTCTTCTCTGCTTCCGCCTCTCACACTCACTCCCTCACTCACGCTACGCTCATTACAACAAGAAGGTATGAGGAGGAGAGAGAGGAAAGATGTGCAGAGTCATTAGTAGTCAACTATCTTCGGCGGCTTTTTACTCAGCACACAATGAGACTGTCTGGCTGAGGAAAAAAGAATAAAAATGGAAAAGGAGGCAGAAGAATTGCAAAGTGTGCCAGGGCGAGTTCTGTCGGGTAACTACAAGAAAACGACGTCCCTCGCACAACACAACGACAGCCAACTTATTTACTGCTGTTTGCTACAGGCACACAGCAGCATAGCGGAAACTCGCACCTTCCTCCCATAAATTCCCTATTGATTGATTCGGAGCATCGGAGAAAAGACTGCACTCTGAATTAAGTCTGAATTAGTTCCTAGTTGCCTTAAAAGGTAATTTGAGACAGAGAGTGCATAGATAGTCGGATGAACTGCCACAGAACATCCTCACTGTCGCAATTCTCTATCTTCAGTTCCAAAACGTGATAAATTAGACATAAGGCGAGTAGTTGCCACTCAAGGGGAGGGGGCTAACAATTTCGCCTCCTATTATTTACATAACTTGAGTATCCACGTCTCTGTAGTGGGCCAGATAAATAGATGAACGTACAGACAGAGAGACAAGAGCATAGATTGATTAATAGATAGCTGCAGAAATATGTCAGCAGATTCTGTGTGTAGGTAGATGGATGCACAGATAAAGATCCTTTTATTAATTCCCTTCCCTCTAGCTTGTAGCAATGACAAATAGAACTGGGTTGGCAATGTTGGAATAGGCGTCTGGCTATGTCTTTCCATCTCCCTCATTCCAACTTGTCACACGGGAAATTTCAAACGCTTTATTTTCTACCAAAAAAAACGAATTAACAGACACACATTTAATCGCTGTGCTCTTTGGAGATTACATTGAAAGAGTTGTCGTTAAGAAAAGAGTCATTTATCGTGTTGAGGCGGAGGCCCTTCTTCTGTACACACTCTGTTTAATGTCATCGCGACATTCTAGCATCAATTCTTTCTCTCTCTCTCTCTCTTCTTCACTTCTTCTCCTATTTCACCAAATTTAAACTTACAATAATCACTCAGACTTTTATCCTGAAATCTATTTATTATCTATCTCCCTGGCTCGATACGCAGATTGCTTCTCTTTAAACATTCCAAACTACATATGTACATTTGATAGAGATCTACATGTTATTATTGTGCATCTTGGACTGACAAAGATTTTGGGCATCATAAAAAATTCACAAGAATATTTTCCAGACTAATGTATCTACCAATTATTTTCAGGCATAACAACACGAAAACAAAGATCGGATCCTTTAGAATGGCAGAGAATGATGACATTGAAGATGGGATTAGCAGGAGGATAGGAATTGGAGTGCAGAAACCAAATGCGATGCTCATAAGCCCTGTACGCATAATAAACGATTGAAATGTTTATGCTCTGCTTTGGAATTATTAGGCAATCTGAATAAGAAGAGAAAATAAAATTTTGCTATGTAACTATTTGCAGATCATTCGATGCATCGTTCAGCATTTGAATGTCCAAGATCTCAAGTCCTGCCGTCTTGTGTCAAGGGAGTGGAATTCCGTTGCCCGACTTCTGCTCCGGATCCGTTCAAAAGTTTCTCTCTGCAAACGCGAAGATAATAAAAAATTTGATCGCTCTCCTTGTCGCTATTTCGCAGAGCTCTCTGAGACGCTTCCTTCCTTCCCGTTTTTTAATTTTAGAATTTATTCTTGCTTCCACTCTTGGAGGAATGAAGAGCTGAGGGAGTTTTTCGAACGGGAGGAGAAGAATGTGCGGGAATTGTCAATTTTCGGGGTATTCTTAGTTGGCGACGAGAGTGATGAACTCCAGAGCAGAGACATCTCTGCAATGATTTCGGGATGTGCCTTCACGAGTCCCAGTGCCAGGTTCCCCACAAAATTATCAATCGACTCTGTGAATGTCGTCATCCAGATTCCCGTCCTGGCTCATGTCAAGCATCTGGACCTGCAATTCTGCAAGGTGGCAATTAAGGATGGAACAAAAATGAGGCCCGAGTCATTGTCCCTCACGAACGTCTCGTTCCTCCATCACAGCGGCACTCCCCTTACTTCCATTCTTCTCAACGACATCGTGGATTTTTCCCGCCTGAAGAATCTTATTTTGTTTTGCGACTACTTAGAAGATGACGAGCCAGAAACGCAGATCTCTTTGGACTGTAGCGCAAAGCCAGACTTGTTTTTAGATCAGCTCTTGCTATCCAAAGTAACAGTCATGAATTGGACGAGGTGTCGATGGACGGTCCAAAAATTAGACTTGTTCAAAATCCCATTCGTAATGAGAACGGAGATGGAAGTGCATGAGCTGATATTCCGATGTGCCGACATCGACTTCGCCGTCATGCCCCCCTCCCTCCAAAAACTGTCAATCGTGGCAGTGGACGAAGAAGTGGCAGTTGTCTGCAGCTCTCCCGTGTGCCTCCCCATCCTCCGTTCCCTCTATTTAACAGACTACCAAGTATGTCTCCCTTTAGTCAGTCAACTTGTCACTGCTCCAAATCTAGTTGCTCTTCGTTTGGGAGCCTATTTCAAGCGCCTTCTAATTAATTTGGCTCACATTCCTCCCACAGTCAAAAAACTCCAGCTCTGCGGCTTTAAAGCGGAGAATCCTGCCGATTTTGAGAATTTAGATTTTGAGGAACTCCTGAATGATGATGAATAGATGGCTAGTCCCCGATTAATACAGTTTTACAGTATAGGTTAAGCAGAAAAGAAGAGTTTTTTTAGAATCCCTTTCGATAGCAGTCTTTTAATTCGAATTCATTTTGTAATTTTTGAATGAGTTTTCTATTTTTATGTAACAATATTATGTTCCTAGTTTTTATAAGCAACCGCAACTGTCTTAATAATAAATTGGTAAATAATTACTGATGCTTATCAATCTTTCACGTTGACAATGTCACTGATTTCGAGGTCGTGCATTTAACCATAGTTACATTAGGAACCTGATACGTGGTAGATGATTCTTGTGCACGTTATGAACATATTAATTTACAAACCTGTCTGCATAATAACAATTTTTTTCTTCTACTAAATTCAATAATTACGTGAAGCTATTAATGAAGTAATTATCCAGAAAGTGTACAAGTCAGAGCATTTGACAGATAATTAATGAATAATTGAGATTACTCGTATAAAATTCCTCCTTGCATTATTTCGGGAAAAAGTTATTTTAAGTTCAAAAATGAAAGAAATCGGATGTGAGCCTATAGGAGAGAAGTAGATTACTTTTCCACAAAATTCTATTCTGCTAAACGATTTGACATAGTTTTTTCAAATCTTCAGGATGTCTCTTAGTCGGGACAAGGTAGTTTTTTCCCACAAAAACTATTTCCTAAAGAAAGATTAAAGAGTGCAGAGTCTACCAGTAAATTAGACGATTTGGTTTACTTTAGCAGCCATGACACCTGTGCTTGCCTCCAGTCAAACGGGCATCACCCTGCACAAACTCTTTTAGATATTATCTGCAGAAGTGAACCTGCACTTCTAATATAATAAAGTTTATGGGTTTTTCCGTACAGGTTGTGTGGTGAAATAGATGTAACCTGTAACTTAGGTTTAAGTGGATGCCTCTGGAATGATATTAATTATGCGCGGAGATAGAAAGTCATTAGTTAAAGAGAGCAATTAGAAATGAGTTGTGGAGAAGATAGGAAAGTTGATGAGAGATGATTCAGCAGGAATGCGGCTCAAGCTGTCAGATCAACGAGAGCATGTAACGAAGAAAAAAGAGTGCCATAATTCGTGGATTCATTAAGACGGGTTTAAAGACGTGATCTCTGTCTGCCCTTGCGACTGGGACTTGGATTTGGACGAGGACTCTTCCCAGGCCTAAGCGTCTTGATCTTTTGACATTGTACTTATCTGGGAATGGCACGAAGAAGAGCAATGGCACCTTTGGAGTCGACTTTGGGGCCGACTTACGTAGACACCTATAACACGCCATAATAATAATCTGGCAAAAACCATGTAAGGAGTGCTGAGAAGAACCGAGCCGCGTCTTCCTACAGCAGCCCATGAATATTTGAATGATTCTCACGTAGAGACTTGATTGCCAATTTACTCTGCCACCTCATAAGGCCAACGCAACGAAACGCTCAGATCAGGTGATATTATTATTCTACTTAACTATCTCCTTCACCGCTCCAGAAACTCTCTCCGTCTCGCGCTGGTGGAAAATCCTTCCAACTTCCGTCTCCACCATTCCACAATCATAAAATTCTATGAGTCAATGCCAAATGATTATAAGACACACTTTGAATCTTTGCCACTATTTTGATCGCAGGAGCCTTGAACAATTTTTCCCCACTCAGCAGTGTCAAACATCCCTACATAATAATTGCAGTTCTGAGCCACAAATTCTACGAGAGTATTGATAGTTGCCAATATAATAGTCACCTCTCTAAATTTGTAGTCGATAATTATTATCAATCACTTTTTGAACTATATAAAACGATTTTTTGGTTATGATCACTAAATTATTTAAGGTTGCTGAGAGAAAACAGAATTTCCACCAGCACAGCGTACCAGTTGATTTCCCAACTATTGACCCCACAGACGTATGCACACTTGACACTCGCATAATGTGCCTCTTGCTCTTTTGCCGAACGTGTGGCCATTATGCACATCTTATCTCTGAATGTACATATCCCAAATTCACAGCCAAAAGTCAAAGACACATTAGAAGTTGAATGGCAGAAAGGATGACTATAGCTCCGTGCTATTCATTTTCAGCCAATGGCACAATAACATGAACAGACAGAGCTGGAGAAATAAAGCGGAGAGGAATAGGACGGAAGAGACGTACGTACAATTGCAAATGTTAGGCTGAAGCTACGTACGTACTACTTGAGTATGTGCAGTTAACGATGCAAATTAGATTAGGACACAGTGCATTAGAGATGCATAATTTTTACATAGAGACTTGGAGCAGATTGTGTGGCCTTTACACCAAGCAGTCGAGCCTGTTAACGGAATGCCAAAAGGCAATGTAGTGTGATGCATGGGAAATCACCTGAAGATCTCACTTGACTTAGAAGGACACGAGTGGAACGTTCAAAGCGCCAAGACAAATTAAAATATAAAATAATTATTTTGCCACACTGCGGGGCATAACAGACATTTAAAACCCTTGGAGTGCATCAGGGAGCGCAACAATCATAGTTAATCACATTTTAAAAAGCATCGAGCGACATAAAATTGAAAAAGATATTCACATAGTGCACTTCAAAATTTATTTTTTGCATACTATTGCAAAAAATCTTAAAGTAACTTTGTGTAGAATTTGTCGGTCAGATTTTTTTAAATACCAATTTATCAAAAAGCCCGAGAAGTAGGTTTTTTTTGTGTTTCATACATTGGATTCTTTAGATATTCAAAGCAATATTCGAGTTTGCATTTTACATTTTTCAGCATCGGAGTAAATGCATGCATGTCTATTTGATTCCTTAAAATTAAAATTTGCATTGCGAATGACAGCGGCAGTCACAAAAATTAGTAGCCCGTATGAAGGTAATTGAGTGTGGCCGTAGATAAAGGGAAGAGAGTTGGTGTGGGAAGGAGAAGCTGCGAGGATACGGGAGATAGGGGCATATAAATCATAATTGATGCTAATTCTTATTAATGCACTATTTTTGCATGCCTACAAACAAGTAACTGTTGTTATGCATAAACATTAGCTTGGCAATGAGTTGACATCTACAATTAGATCATAAGAGCCGAGTCGTGATTTGCATTTATTTACAAGGCTCTCAGCAATTATTTCGTATGGAAATGGTGGGAGGACGGGGGTCAACGACAACGGAAGAGCACGCAGGGAGATTTAAATTTGCGACGGAGCTAATGAGGATTTATTATTCAGGGAGATGATTGTGAATTGTAGCGACACTGGCACACGTTGGCGCTGGCATTAAAAAGAAAAGTCGTCGGAAGTAAATTGAGAGAGAGAGAGAGAGATGAATGAATTGGCGAGGAGAGAGAAGTTGGGTGAGTCGGCGGGTGAGTAGCTGCAGCCTAATGCCACTACGCAGTGCCTGAGTCGCTCAGTGTGCATTCGACTCTTCCAATCGCCTCTTTCCTGTTTAACTCCCGAACTTGGCTTGGCTTTGATATTCAAAATGAGATGAGACAGAGTGCTGTTCTTTGTGTGGTGGAAGGAAGGCGTCTGTCTGTGCATATCATATCTCCGCCACTTTCCCCGACTGAGCACACATGCCTAGCTAGCTATACTCGGGCCTATACATTTTTTGGTCATAAGAAGACGGGAGTAATTTCCTGGGGAAGAAATGTAGAAAAAGGTAATGTAATGGATGGGGAGCGTAATGTAATCGGTTGGTTGGGTGTGAGGAATATCAAAATGGAAGAAGCTAAGTAACTAACGACACTCTGGCACAATTCAGTGCAGACTCTCCTACGAGCAATAGCAACGGAATTACACGATCAGAGCGCTAAGTGACTGCACATCTCCCGACTCATCGAGAGCACTCTATATGACGGAGGCCATTATTCCCTGTCTGTACAAGTGGGAGAATAGCTAATGATGAAAAACATTATTTCCCTGTTGGCACACTAACGTCTGCACTTGAACTCTCCTCTCTCTCTCTGCACTTGGTGGTGGTTTGGTGGTGGGGAGACGGAAGTCGTCTCTCGCTCACCTAAACTAAACCAAGCAAGGATTACTCTGGCACATCCACCGCCCAGGCACACCAGACTTATAAAAGATAACATAATAATACGTTCGTCTAAGACGCCGAAAATCTCCTATAGCACCCAATCAAATCATCTTCTCCGTCTACATACATTCATAATTTACTTAGCAGAGGCTTTTGTGCAGAGGGACTGAGGGCTCTCCCGCTCTTCGCCGCACACACAGCCGACGCCTTTGCTCTGCCGCTTGCTTGTCCTCACGTCTCTGCATGCAAAAAGCGATGTTGGTTGTGATGCTGGAGGTTCGAGGACTAATATTCAAGTTTGTTGGTATTGCCACCAGCGGTGGATGGGATGAAAGAGATAGGAGGAAGACGACGCGACATAAAATAAAGCCAAAGTAAGTGCCGTGCGGATTATTTGCACAAAGAGGACACAGAATCCAATTTCGTCTGTCTATATACAAAGATAATGAAGGGAAAGGGAAAAGACGAAGGACAGGATGAAGATCTACGCAGGAGACGGAAGGAAACACACTCACTGACTTTCACTTATTCAGCCTTACGATTAACCGAATTTCCGAAATTACATCTCCCTCTCTCTCTTTCTCTCTCTCCCGCATCCATCCACCTCCCAACACCAAACTACCACATCTCCATTTGACACTCTCCTCCCATCTATACACCCACGACCATCCATCTATTCCAAACGGAATCCTTGCATATTCACAGATCAGTCGCAAAAAGGAAAAATTGTCGCCAAAATACTCGACGACGAAATAAATGACAGAGCATTCATTTGTGGACTGACTATTTCTTCTCGTTTCTCTTTAGGTGCGTGGATGGCATCCAAACAAAATTAGTTCACTTGATTTTTGACGACGCGTGCATTGAATTCAGTTGGCAGACTCAATTATTTTTGTGAGTGAGAGAAATCTATGTAGTCACATTATTATTTCACATGCAGTGCAAGGAGCAGCCGCCTATACGTCTCCTTTGGAGAGAGTACGGTGGGGAAAGTGGTCGGAGTGAAAGGAGTGGCTCGGCGGATAGACGTGGCGACAAGAAAGAAGAAAGAGTGGAGCTGCCGAGGATGAGCTCAGATTTCATCTCCAGCCAAAGTGATGTACAGAAGTGTGGTAGTGTAGGAGACTAACTGCATGGGATTCACACTTTCTCCTTTCTTTCGTCCCACTCTCCGTCTTTTCCACAGCTCTTAAATGTGGAGAGACGAGAGGAGCCGCAGCCACCGAACATCCGCCACTTGTTTTGTTTGTTTGCTGAGTAGCCGACCTCGTGTGGCCTCTTTCTCTCTTCATCCATTCCCTTGTCCCAATATTCATTAGATAGAACATGTCCGTCGTGCCTGCCCCACTCCTGCCTCTCGGCTCTCACTCATCTCCACACAACTTCCACATGCACACAAATGAGGAGAAATTAACCGCCTCTCTCATGTACTCTTCTTTATCTCCCCTTCCTTCTTAAAATCAAAAACGAAATAATAAATTTTGCTGCACTGTGTCCCGCAACTAACTTAATTCTCAGTCCTTCCATGTACATACATAAATTGCAATAGCTTTTCTCTTTTGACATCTTTTTGACATCTTTTTTTGTTTTTTGATCGTTTCGTCAATATAACATAATGGGCTCAAATATGACACTCAAATATGAAGTTATGACTCCCAAATATTTGTTTTATGAAACATTTTAGTAAAGTCTTGAGTCAAACTTAAACTAAATAGTGAATGGTCTGATACACGTTGTCATTTTATGTCAAAGCAATGGTACAATTTTAGTAGAGATATATGTAACGAGCTCATATAACCTAAACATAGGCACACAACGATCAGTAGGTATAAAGTCATTGACCCTTGCAGTCTCATCCTTCCATAATGGCATTTCCACCCAAAACCATTTACGCGTTGGAGACTGTTAGATCACTTCTTTCCCAATAATGATGTCCGCAATAGAAAGATAATTATTTTGCAACTACAAGAGGAGAATGGCGTTATTGAGAGGCAGAAGAGCGTGTCGAGTGGTGAGGTGAAGGGGGTGGGGTGTGAGGGGGGACGGCCCTGTGGAGGTTGGCAGCATTGGCGTCCAAAATTTTCGCAGTGGAGTCAAGTGGAGGTCGGAGTGTGAGAGTCGGTTGTGGCGAGAATGCGACGGCAAATCCTCCAAGTGACTCTCGACGGAATGAAAGGGCGCCGAGGGGCTCCAGTTGTGCCGCAGCCACTTCATTTCCAATTCAGAAGCCTGGAGTCGGGCAGAGTGACTGAGTTAACCCTTCTCCACTAACCCAACTCACTTAACTCCCAAACTCAATTTTCAACAATCTCTCTCCGCAAAGAACAATCAACAGAAATGAAGAGCCGAGACTCCTCGTCCCTCGTACTCGCAAACAACTCCTCAAAATGAAATTAACCAACAATAAAAGAACGTCGCTCGTCAACTCCTATACCTGTTAGTCTTTATTTTCTTTTG
>JAAAYG020052360.1:14716-28234 GCA_009936455.2 Tomocerus minor
AAAGAATTCTCTTGGATATTTATGAAATAATGTGAATGGCCAAAGATTGGGATATTAACCGCCATTTTCAATTGTTGTAGTTCCCAAAGCTTCTTTTCTATTTCCCGTTACTTTTTGAATTTCCCAGTTACCTATTTTTTTCAATTCCCCCATTTCGTATTTATTTTTCTATTCCCCAATTTCCACAATTTTTTCTACTCCCCACGCAGTCAGCCTTTAGCTTCCGACTGCTTCTTTGCGAAAGGAAGTGACGACGACGGTTGACCTGAGTGAGTTGGCGTAGTGTTGCCCGCATGTCGGAAAGTGGTGCAGGAGAGCTTTGCTTTCATGTCTGGGAATTGGGATTCATGTGGGTAGTTGCTTTCTGCTCCTTAATTGCCTTGTTGCTGATAGAGACAGAGCTGAAGTGTGGAGTGAGTGTAGTGATTGTCAGTCAGTGAAAGCTCCGTGCATATTCAGTGCACGTTGACGTTGATAACTGGCTACTTATGATGAGCCTGAGCATAGCAACATCAACATCTCTACCCATCCACTCTGACTCTCTCTCGCTCTCAGAAGCCCTTGGCGTCCCACAAAATGCACATCCTTCAATGATCATATAAATCCGAGTATCTCTAGCTCGCTAAATGCAAAGCACGTAGACACAATGAGAAACATCAAAATGCAGACATGACAAAGGCAGAGAAAGTTGGCAATTGTAAATATCTTCCCTAGATTACACTTTCCCAATTTTATAGACTGCAGCCGTGTACAAAGGCCAATGCCCATCCTGAACGTCATCAGTTGACAAATGATAGTGACTTTCTATCTCCCATAATAACACAAGGATTAACAGGAAATCATTTGCCGATGCAATTACCTAGGTACAATCTCAACTTATTATCACAAAAAGGAACAGATTCATTGTAAACGAATTCAGGTGTGTGTCTCATCATTGCCATCAATTTATAATTGCTATTCTCTGTCACATAGAAAGTACAAAAATCAGAGCCCAGTTGAATGAAGATGAACTGTAGCGTTATTTCGACATCTTAAGGACGTTGATAGACTACGATGCTTGGTAGTTAGCTTGAATTTTAGCTGACTATAATTAGTGCCTGGCTGAGGAACAGAAGTTCTTAGTGCTCAGAGGATGAATGGATGGACGGATGGATATAATGACATTTCCGCTCTAAGTTTAGACAAGAGTCGGACTTGGCATCATTATCTCCCGTGGTGTGTGTGTGTGTGCGAGTGTAGGCAGTTCAGATGAACGTACTTCCAGGAAGATTCTCCCAATGACAATGGAACGAAGAGCTAATTGTGAGATTCACTCTAAGAAAAGTCAAAAAAAGTTTGAGTGGAGGAAGAATGGGATTAGTGCACGTACCTGGGAGATGCAGTGATCAACTGACGTCCAGTTCTCGTGGCCGCTTCTCGGACGTCGCTCTGACTGGACAGGATCCCTGGATGGAACTGAGACGACGCGTGCTTCTATCTTTTTCTCTCGTCACTGTAAACACAACAAAAAGAGGATCCTTCGTAAATTGACAATGAAAATAATAATATTGGCACTTAGTAGTTATTTTTGGCTGTTAGGAGTTTGTGTCTACGCACACAGAGGAGCTACTAAGGCAGGGACTAGAGGACACGGACGGAGTACATGGACAGACAAAGTGAGAAGATGTTGAGCCACCTAAAAGGACTGCTCACTCGCACAAGAAATGGCCAAGCAAAGCAACGCTGGCAGATTGACTCTATTTTACTTTGGCTAACAAAAGTTTAGTTAGTGAAAAGTTGAGGAGAATGGGATTAACATGAATCAGCGAGTTCTTTGTCCAGTTCACTCAATTGAATCCCGAGACTCGACACACAAATGAGAAAAGGCAAGAAACTGCTGCGAGGACTGCACTCTCTGCACGCGGACGACTCAGACTTCTCTCTTCCTTCAGCAACGCCTATAAATAGCCTTGGAAGAATCTTTTTTTTGGGATTTAAAAATGATGTAGCTACCTAAGTCTTTTAAATCTGAAGAAACGGCAGCCACTTTGATCAACTCCTCCAACTATCTACACACACTACCTACAAAAGATTTATCTTTGATGACAGGAGATTTCTGAGCATTTTAAAGCCCTAAAATCCGCTCTGAAATTCAAGTAATTTAGAAATAGTTTATTGCTTCACTAAATATTTTCCTCTGTTCAATAATGGGGATTAGTCCTTAGTCACACACAACGGGGAATGCCTCATTAGACTCATCATCGGTGATAACGAATAGCATTTGCAGTGGCAATGCCAAAAGTTGCTCTGTCGATGAATTTTTTATATTACGTAAGAGTGTTGAGTATAGGGAGGAGGGAAATGTGTAGCTGTAGGCATTGGTGGCAGTGCCGTTAGAATATTTTCAGACGGAATAAGTTCTTTCGTAGAATTTTGAGAAGGTTTCTATGGGAGAATTGAGAGGAGAAAAATGAAAAGAAAATGAAAGAAGAGAAAAAGGAGGTAAGGAAGTTGAGGAAGGGATCCGTCGTTAATAGCCATGCATATAATGGACGGAGACGGGATGATGAACATCTCTGTGTACGCATTGGCCATTAGCGAGAGTTTTATTGGATTCTTTGTGGCAGTGGCTGACTGCTTTGTGGCGCTATTCAACTCTCTTCACATCACTCACTCACCCAGTCAAATCCAATTTCATTCAATTCAATTCCATTCTCCTCTCCTTTTTAATCTAATCATAGCCTCTGATCTTATGAGCTTTTCACCAGCACACAGAATGGAATTAGATGAGCCAGAACAACCCCAGCCAACCACCACGCAGCCTAATCCTCTCTTTTCACATCATTACACCGCAGACTCACATGCATATGCACTAATATTTACATGCACCATGGACTCTTCACTTTCAGTGCATTTGCTAATATGCATTACCGAAGCTGCACTCCTACTCCCTACACATTCACACTACAAACTACACCCGACTTTTTATAACCCTCCAACAAAGTGTGAACATTTTCTTTTCTCCATTTAAAAAAGTTTTCATTTCTATGTAGCTGTTAATTTTTTTAGGAAAAGGTGAATATTCCATTAAAAATCTCAAAGAAGATCAGTTCCTCCACGGAGGGCGGCGTGGAAAACTTAGAGCTTCCATTATTATTTTAATTCCATACCGGAATTAAAAGCTATGAAAGTGAATCAAGTCGTCTCTGAACTAGACAAAATCCATCCAAATCCTTCAAAAATATTTTCAGATTTAAATCAAAAGAGTTGGCACCTATCTGGCATTCAAGAAAATTGCGCTGTGGAAAATAGGGGATCGTGGCTGGATTGCATAACACTGAACCAGATAATATGCTTGCAATGAGCTAATAGCTTAAAATGTATATGCTGATTAGAATGTGTAGGTTGAGTCATTATGACCATCAGAATCTGCAGACTCATAATCTCCGTGACCGTTAAGGACTGAAAAACGTTTTCTAAAACAAAGAATGAGAATCTGTTGAGACGTAACCTTGATAAACCAACGATTTGCATGAGAACGCTTTGATTCAGTTGTCAAGATCGAACAATAAGTAATAAAAAAGGAGTTGGACATCGCTTCACCCACTGTGCTCTGTCCATATTGCATAGCTCCACAAATGCTGCGTCATACAAAATAAATCCAGTCCTATTGTTTCTAGCTAAATGTGTGAAGATGTTGATGCTCATTTTCTCTTATTTTCACAACGAAACTTAAAACTGCTTAAGGGTACCTCAATGATAAGCAAAAACCGTTTTTCTCAGCCCCCGGGGGAGTTTGGAAGTTGACTTTTTCTAAAAACGTGCGCCTTTCCAGTACCGAGTGCCAGTCGTAGGGCTTTCTCGCAAAGTGGCTACAAACTTCAAAATTTGTGGAGTGGTAAAAATGCATGTAGTTGGACAAAAGCATTTATTTCTCGGTTGTTTCAATAGCTAAAGAAAATATCTAACCACTTACCCTTGGAACAGGTGAGCAGGATTTTTTGAGATATTACATTTCAAAATCCGGTGCTCCAAACTGGAGAAAGACGGTTTTTGCGTATTTGCCATACCTATCCATGTTAACGCCGAATATGTTACTACGACGCGACGTGCTGCAAAATAAATACTGCCTTTACGGCGCCAACTACTTTGATATTTATTCATTACTCAGCACCATGTAGTAATATTTTTCGTGCAGGCACTGTCAATCATTGAGGCCCCCTTAAAAATGGAGTAGCTTTTAGCTAAATACTTGACATTTTCCTAAATGTATGTATGCTAATCTTAAGAATTAGTGAAGTTGTTGTTAAGGAATGGGGTCGATGGCGTTAAACATTACGAGTGGAGGAATGAAGGGGATGGAAATAAAATGTTTACGACTCTCCGTCGAGTAGAAGACATAAAGTCTTCCTTTAGTGCAGTGAATTGGCGTAGAAGTCCATTTCGGAGAATAAATAAGTGATGGCCTACCTAGGGACACCAATAGCCAAATGAAGGATAATGTACTTTGTGGAAACATCACCCAAGAGTGAAAAGGAACTGAAGAGCAGTTATTATCAAGGTCAAATCTCCTTGCTTATTTACATTGAGTGAAAGAGAGCGCAAATTGTGGGAGAAGAAGAGAGCAGTGTATCCACAGACCACAAATCTCTATTTACATATCAGCTATTTGCAGTCCGCGTGTGTGCAGCTCTCTGACTCAATGTCAGTCAACAATCTTCATTCACAAAATAAAAGTGAGAAAAGTAAACAGAAGAGCTCATTTGCGCTCTTCCTCCCCGTGTCCACATAGTAAACATCTCAGATGGTTGAGAATCCCCAGCTTGAGAGTCGAGTGCGAGACTGTGGATATCAGATGGATGGATGTGTGCACTCCTCGTACGTGTGTAGCCAAAGATTATCTCAAGGGCACCGTGTAGATTTCTATCTTGCTGGATAACAATAAACCATCGAGGAAACCGTGAAACGTAACGAGATAGTAGAATTGAGTCCTATATAAAAACTCTTCTTGCAAATCATCAACCTACATAAAACGACTGTGCCTAACGTGAACAAGATAAGTACATCTGCATAAAAGCGATTTATTTAATCTGAACCTACTTATTTTAAACTGCGAACCTGAATCGAGAAATGTAAATTAATTTCACTGTGCATACATTCACGCATAGAGCACCCAAGACGAAAGCTCTATCTATTTAAAGCAACTTTGATGAGTCCCATTGTTTAATCAGCAACAAAGTAAACACCATAAATGGAAATACAATTCTCTCACTTCAATTTTTCTCGACACTACAGACAGCGATATGAGAGTAGGTAGGTACCTAAAATATAACTACTAGCCTAGGGCCTGGCCACCAATTAAATCCATTTACTTGTTTATGACTACAACTTTATTTCTGGGCAATCATAGATTTCTTCGGAAGAGTGACATTGTGTAGGTACCTGGCCATTCGCTTGAGAACAACAATAAAAACTTACCAACATAGTAAGATCTTCAAATCTACAGTCCACTAATATTTCGTTCTGCACACACACTATACTATGAATTCAATTTTTATTATTGCAGCTTATCAATTCTTACTCAAAATAAGGCCAACGAAGAAATACCAAATCTTACAAGGTCTTATTTGGACCAATGAACGAAAAAAGTTTTTAAAAAAATCGTTTGATTGAGGCAGTAAACGTTCCCAGAGTTTTGTCGCTAAAATTTTATTGTTTTTTTAAATACCTAATAATGATGTAGCCCCAAAATCGCCTCATCGCTCACAACTGGGTAGTTACTCTTCAAAAATAAACGTTGATTTGAGTCGATTTGTGCAGAATTTGCCGTGCAATGATGGATAAGTTGGAGTAGAAAAATAGATGTAATTACAACATTTTACAAGCGTCCCTAACGACAGATGAGTGTGCATTTAGAAGTAAGAACAATTTGTTGCAATGCATGTAGCCCACTTTTTGCAGAGCTGAATCCCAATTTGACTCCCAGTCAGTCACTTATGGGATTCATTCTAAAAATATCGAAAATTTAAGGAGCAATCAACGTAAGCATTTTCAATGCTTGGCTCGTTGTCTAGACCAAGGCCCCTATTAATATCATTAATGACCATTTCTTTTCATTCTGTTATTTTACGAGCAATTACTTTGATGTCAACGAGAGCTATGGATTATGGAGATACTCCTCAAGACAAAATCATTTCAGAATTAATAAAGAGGCTGTTTGGTGGCTGCAAGACATTCCAAGAGGTAATTCCTTTTTTATGACACTGCACTGCTGTGACGACCACGGAAAGTCCCTACAAAAATTTGCAAGGCGGACATAACAATCGGAAGATTAATCACACTCTCTAGTTTACTATTGATATGGCATGAATTACATGAGTACAGTTACGCAGTAAGTGGGGACTAAAAGTTACGAGCATCTCGAAAGAAATTGGCAATTAATATCCGACTATGGCCAATTGATGGCCGTGTCTTTCGTCTTTCTTTCACGTCCTGCCACAGCTGCTCCACCAGACCTTAACTGCATTTACCCCCTTAATGTAGCTACTCATTTCTTCGGCTAGTTTGGCTTATCGTTCCTCCTGTTCCAAATATCTGTAATAGCATTCTATGAAGTGTGACACGGTGATGCATTGAAACCAGAAAGCATGTCAAGTGATAGGCTCGCTGTCTGTCGTTGCAGCTATCCCAGAAAACCACAATCACTTGGTCATGATAACTTTTGATGGATGAGCAAAGTATCTTTGCCCTGCATTTACTGTCTCTGTCTAATATCTGTTTGTCATCTCATGTTATTCCGGGACTGGGAAGTTCTTTATTATTACAATACGAACTGTGTAGATATACTGTAGAAGATACTTAATTTCCCCTAACTAAATTCAATCATAATAATTGCTTTTCCAAATTGATGTAGTGTACAGCTGTCAACTGACATATATGGGTATGAGCATAAAAAGTGATAGGACATTGTTTTGCTAATCACCACTGAATATATTTTATGCTGTAATGTCAAATAAAACAGATTTCGAAACTTGGTCACAGATTTGTTAAGCTCCTTTGTCACTTATTCCTAGTCTGAAAATCATACTACTTCTACTGTTCTACTTATAAGTCTAACAGATAATGTTTAGTAAACGGTTCTCAATTGATATTCAACATTTAAGCTGCAAAAATAGATAGATTGAAAGTAAAATCCAATAATTTTGAAAAAATGTTTGATAGTTGCACGCTAAATTGGGAAGATGAATACAAAAGTTATACTTGCGCAAGAGATAGGGAATATTCTATATATTCTAAAATATTCTAAATATTCTAAATCTACGCGCAACCTTTTTAGAAGGATGCGCGTATATTTAGAATATTTCCAGTTAGAACTGTAAAGAAGTCTCCAGAATCCGCGTATTTATTCAGTGAAAGAGAAAGGTTGACAATGAGAGAAACTTTGTTTCGTTCAAACACTTGTGAACTCATTACGGCACATACACCCACAGCATGCAAAGCATTGTCTACAACACCATTACTCCCATCCCAGGAGGAAATAATGCAAAGATATCCTCCGCTAAACAGATAAAAGCTTAGAGTTGCCATTAATTAAGTTTCAATCTCTACGCACACTCATTATGTACTCTATTACTAAAGTTAGAGAAGCATCAGATAGGGCATTAGGAGGACGTTATCGTTTTAATAGACACTTGAGATGGCACAAGAGTAAACATTCTTTACATCTCTATGTTGTCAAAAGGAGTTAATCCGATTTTATAGCATAGGAAACCGTTAAGAGCCTTCCACACAGCTCAGCCGTCACTGACGACTTCATCGACGTCTGCCTACTAAATTTCTACAGAAACATTTCTGCAGGGAAAAATAATTGGATATGAACTTGAGGAGTGGAGTGGAGGGATTTAGGTGGCATTAAAATTCTGGAGTAGGGAATAAATCCGTTTGCGTCCTGTGAAATAATAACATTCTTAATTCTTCGTCGAGCGTTTGCCTAATCCCGTGACTAACTAGGGAGGACAGCGAGGAAGGGATCTATTCTACCAATTTCCTAAACTGTTATTTCTCATCAATGAAAAGACTAAATCTTCAAGCAGGATTATTTTGATAGAATGTCTTACTCGATGCTCGTGTGCACGCTAAGGCCACAGAATAATTGCGCGTTGTTTTTGTTGGCGTAACCAAAATATTCAATGGGAATTTACGTGTAAGATTGACTGTTGAGTATTCTGGTGGGTCGTCGACCAAAAACGGCAGCAAACGGAGTCTGACGTATTCAAATGCACAGAGATTTGTCGGCGACTTTATTTCTAACAATGAGACTGTGCAGTGGAGCTGAAGATGAGGGATCTTTGCTAGCTGGACGTTCATGGATGGATGTACGTGGACTGACTGCGACTGCCTCGTAATTGCAACTAACGCGGATGCATCTCTATTTATTTGCCTTCCTTCTGCTAACAACGTCGTCGTATGATCCGTCTCCACAGATCATCCTCTTGCTCTTAAGCATTGTTCTTCCACTCGCACCTCGCTTCAGTGATCGCATATGTGAACGGTGCCTAACAATAATATTTCATCTCCCACTTCACATCCTAATCATTTACCCACTAGCTATGTCGATTAAACTGACTGAGCGATTATCTATCAGTACTCTTTAGCTCCGCCCTATAAAATGCTATGCCCGGGCAAAATCTTGTAGGCCGAACATAAATAAATGGCCTCCACATAGAAATATCTTCTTACGAGATCTGTGTCGTCATTTATCCACGGAGCATTCACGTGTAGGACATAAATGGAAGTGTTTCGCCAATTGTGTTTAGATGCCGTGCAGAAAATGCAGGCAGGAGTGCCAGTAACAACCACGGAGTGGAGGACAGACACGGCTATCACCGTAAGTTGGGCACCGCTAGAATTGAAAATGTAGGTAGGCAAAGAGATCTCCCGGGCGCGACTCTTAATGACATGCAAATGAAAGTACGGAGAGACGCATTCCATAAGAAATGTGATTATAAAAGTTTGAAGCGAGGATTATTGCTGTGTCTGGCTGGAGTCAGTGCGAGAGAGAAGAAGAGAGAGAGAGAGAGAGATGAAGAGAGAGAGAAAGAGAGAGAGAGGTTATGAGAGGATTAAATTTATGTCTGAGGAATGGAATGGAGAAGTAGTCCACTCGGTCGGACAGGACGTGGAGGAGATGCTCTCGAGCAGCATTCTTCCTCCTGCTCCTTTGAAGTCAATTCAATCCTATCTCATTTCATTCCACTTAGCTACTCAGACGCTGATTGTCAGTCAACTAAAGTAACTATGCAAAATAGCGATGCTAAAATTACTGCCTGTCCTTTATCCTCCGCTCTGCCTCCACCACTCAACTTGCTCATATCATTATTTCCTCATTTGGCCCATTCCTCCCTTCCCTACATCTTCCATTAACTCCTTAAAATTCTAATACAGATACTACTAACGACAAAATAATCCCATTATATTCAGATTCACGGCATTTACATCTACCTGCCCTATGACCAGAGTCAGGATATGCACATCTGGAAAAATCTGAAATATTATCTTCTTAAACCTTTATTAGAAAAACTTTTATTAAGTACTATTGATCAAGATCATTTGACACATATTTATCAATTTTCAAAACGTATTAGTTTCAAACAAACGTTTCAAACGGCAATTATAAATCTGCCATAAAATATTGAACTTTCCTAACACATGTTCGTTGCAGTGTGTACCAAAAAATATTTAAAAATCCTAAAATATCTTATCTGAAGATTCTAAGTAGGTATTACAAAAACTGAAATAAGCTGGCAAATATTCTTCAATGAAAAACGTTTGGAAAATTCACTTTTATGCTACAAGATGTTTGGCATGGGTTGGCATGCCAAGCGTTTCCTAAGTGTTTCGACGCTAACCAGTAAAATATTTTTGCACATGCATATCCTGGTGGTGCTGATGGCTCTATTGTGATTTTTCCTATAGTGACATTGCGTACTTTATACGTAATGACGATAATAATATTACGAGACGGCACTGCACTAGTACGTATATATACGAGGATATAGGAGTTGACTCATTCATTCGTTCCGCTGAATGCTTTTTATTTTTATTGCTAACGGTGAATTTGGAGTGAGATTTGCGTAGACTCCGCACTTAATACACTGCATAGGCATTCAAAGGCAGGGAAAAAGGAAGACGAGTCACTCAAGACAGTCACACAGAATCATCAGCCCTCTTGTTTTTTAACGAGAGACGTTTTGCGAAGATGAGAAAAAGAGAGTAGAGATTTCCGAGGAAAATAGCTCCGTGTGGTTGGTTGTTAGTGCATGCCATTGGAATATCTTAAACATACTCCTTCATATCTATATCTACTAATAGTGCGCCGTTTATTTTTGGTTAGGGATATATCCTGAATAGCAAAGGAAGTCTATCAAACTCCTACAGGGCTATTTTCGGTCCATTGTAGCTAAGTGCGTATGTACATCAGTACATGTATTTAAGTATTTACTGTTGCTATTAAAGACATAACTTTCCGGCAAGTAATAAATGGCAGCGGAGGGAAGTGTTTATTGGCTTGGATTTAATCTTCGTGTAGTTACAGGTGTAGGCTAATTACCACTAGCCTATATATCTACTACTTACGAACGCATCCCTAATATTGTACTTACATAATGCAGAGCGTCTGTGTAGTGAGCTTAATTGTAGTTTGTAACTCATTTTGTAGGGCACAAGACTTGCCGACTCCGTTAAAAATTGCCACTTTCTGTATATGCACCATGCAATTACTTTAGTTAATATTAATGGCACTTAGCTACTGTGGTTGTTGATGCTTGGATTTAGTTGGTCCGTTAACGACCCGTGAAACTGTTATGACTTTGCATAGTACCCCTTAAAAAATTCCAGTTCCTTCTTACAAAAAATCCGAGGAATGAAATTTATAGAACATTTGTTTACTTTATTTCCTAATTAACACTTAGACAATCAAGTAACCTGAGTGCCTCATGCCGCCTCATGGCCTCATTGTGCCTCACAGGACCTCATGGCCTCATTGGGCCTCACGGTGCCTCATGGGGCCTCACGGTGCCTCATGGCCTCATTGGGCCTCACGGTGCCTCCTCATGGGGCCTCACGGTGCCTCATGGCCTCATGGGGCCTCACGGTGCCTTATGGCCTTATTGGGCCTCACGGTGCCTCATGGCCTCATTGGGCCTCACGGTGCCTCATGGCCTCATTGGGCCTCACGGTGCCTCATGGGGCCTCAGGGTGCCTCATGGCCTCATTGGGCCTCACGGTGCCTCATGGCCTCATTGGGCCTCACGGTGCCTCATAGCCTCATTGGGCCTCACGGCCTCATTGGGCCTCACGGTGCCTCATGGGGCCTCACGGTGCCTCATTGGGCCTCATGGCCTCATTGGGCCTCACGGTGCCTAATGGGGCCTCACGGTGCCTCACGGTGCCTCATGGCCTCATTGGGCCTCACAGTGCCTCATTGAGCCTCAAGGTGCCTCATTTAGTCTCATGGCCTCATGGGGCCTCATGGTCTTATCAGGCCTCATGTCCTCATGTGGTCTCACGGTGCTTCATGATCACATGGGGCCTCAAGGTGACTAATGGCTTGATCGCATTTTTGAATAGCAAGAGTTGCATTGAGAACTGGCATTATTTGGAACCGCCAAGATAGTCAAGTCGGGAAGATTCTGATGCAGCGCAGCATGAAAGTCCCTGACAGATTGCTGACAGATTACCACCATAAAATTTGCGAAGGAGCAGTCTGTCTTGTTAATGTCACTTCCTCTTTTCCCTTTCATAGTCCCATTTTGAGTGCGAGTGGAGCCTGGCCATCTACTGACAGGACATCCTTCTCCAAATTGTCAGACTGTCACATCTCCCATGTTCCTTCGAACTGCGAATAAACTTTGTCTGATAAATTCAAGGCCATCCTATTATTCCTCGCTTGTCCACTCACATTATTGGCAGGAGCAACGGAGACACTTCGCATCTCCGAGTCGACAAAAATATTCTTTCGCTAAAGAACTTTTTCTCAGATGTATTTCCAATGCGATGGAAAGCATGCAAAATATTTGGCCTAAATAATGGGGTCGTAAAAGTCGAGAGACAAAATGGCATCTACCCATATCCAAAATTCTATTACAGTGCCAAAACATTACACAGCCAAACTCAGGAGCCTGTGTTTGTACTGTGCGTACAAATAGGATGCGGTTTCTAATTTCTCAAAAAGGAAGGACGGGATAATGATTAAGCAAGCAAGACGACAAAGGCAGCAACCGCAAAGGAGTCATAATATTTGCTAGGCCTCAAACAAAATTCCTCGTCAAAAGGAACAATTCCAGGAGCATCCTTACGTCCTAGACCCATCTCCCATCATAATAATATGCTTGATGCAAAAATAACATCATATTTATGGCGCATCTTTTATTCATCACATCTCATTAGTGCAAGCAAGGACACTATTCTTTGTGCTAATGTTACATCAATGCTGTTGCTGTTGCTAGCACTAGCCTTAGCTTAGAATTTGTTTGTTCTTGCAGTTTGGAGCATAGCAGTTAAGCTTTCTTGTTTCCTTTCACAATAGAAAACAACGGAAGAAAGAAACTTTTTCGAAATAAATCCAAGCGAGGACAGAATCGAAAATTGCAGATGAGATGGTTTGAATGTACAGGTACTGAGACGAGGTATCTACACTAATTTCATGTAGGGACGCCCGTTTATTCTGACTAGTGCAGCAGAAATACAGCTATCCCGTATTTCACTTTTCAATGACTTTAACTTGCAATTAAAAGTAATTGAGAAATTGACATAAATGTCACACAGAATTTCAAAATATTTCAATCGTCTATTCCTTCGGAATGCCAGAGTGTTGTAAATTGGCCTAGTTAGCTTTAGTGGGTTTGGAGTTGTGGTGTGGTCAGGAATCGAGCGAAGGTGAAGTGGTCGAAATGTGACAATGTAGCCACAATATTATTATTAATAGTACAGAGATATTTGGGGAGTGGTGTAAGGAGAGAGGGCGAGTGGAGATTAAGGTGGATGGATGGACTTGTGTAATTGCATTGCTTGGTTTAACTTCTTGGCTAAGCGAACGTTCTCTCCTAACTTGTCTAATGAAGGCACTCGCTACAAAAGAGGGAATTATCGCAAAGCCTGAATTCCTCTTTTCTCTGCGATGAGTTTGCAAGGAAATTTAAGCGAGTAATTTAAATTAGATTTCCCAGGGCGACTCCGCATCTGTCTAACTAACGACGTCTCTGTCTCCACTCCGCGTGTCGCCAACATAAAACACCTTCTTCAGCCGCCTCTGCAGCACACACGCGTCCTCCTTGGCAGCGGCACTCGGCCCTACCAAAAGCGGCCACTCACCCTTCATCGCCCACAAAATCCGCCCTGAGTTGGGGCGGGTACGTGAAATATTACACTGGAGATAAACACGGATACTTATTGAATTATATCACCCCGAAAGGTGAAACTATAGAATTTTTAAATGACTACGTGATGGTAGCATTTAAATTAATTAAGGCGAAATGAATT
>JAAAYG020052360.1:28334-43900 GCA_009936455.2 Tomocerus minor
ATTGTGCAAATGTTTGCAAAATTATTGTCCCCGAAAAGTGAACAAATATTCTATTGCTCTACACATTCCATATAACTAAATTCTTGATAGTAAGTTCGCTTCTACATTTATTGTATAATATGCTCATAGGATGTATAAGTAAAATTGCAATAAGAATCCGATTTAAGCTCAAAAGAACTCAATGATGATGAGTTTAAGTAGATATGTTGAGTTTAAAACGCTTCTGTTAGCCGTTTGCGAATTTTCATCAGTTACAATCACTATTTGGTGATTTTGCGTCATTGTAAAATTACGTGCATCTTATTTTGTTGACAGACTTAGTCTCACGACATAGTCATTCCCGCTACCAACTGATAATAAATTTCAACGTAGCAAGCATCGGGAAGGAAAGATGGGACGAAAACTGAATTGGAGATATGAGAGCTGAAAAATTGCACAGGAGAAATGAAGGGAGAGCTATGAGGCCGTTATGATCCTCTGGCCAGGACATGGTCGTTTGCAGTTAGCGCTGCATGAATGAGATGAGTTTACGGATTGAGATGATCCCCCTAAGCCAACAGAAAGAAGAAAATGTGCTGCAACCAAAAAGCAGAATCCCAATATCTCTCGCTCGTTGGCTTCGAGTGCATTGGTTTAGTGGCAAATGAAGCAGGTCTTGACTTGATATCAGCTAAATGCACTGCCTAGTTATTACGACCATGACATTAGCTCCATCAATTCCGTCTTATTGTCTTGTCTGTCTTGTTTACGCGTAGGTGTATCCCACACCGTACACTCGCTCATTACGGATTTATCGTCCCTCTGCCATCCCTCCTCACAATCAGCTATTGTATTTATGCTCTAAAAACCAACCCATTTCATGTGCCCTAACGGAACTCCCCTGCAAAAGTGGACAGGGCGGATTCCACACGGACATTATTCAGAAATTAATTCACTCCGCTCTCAACCATTCCCATGTCATTAATCATTGAACTAGACCAGGGATCCTTATTTGCAATTAAAACCTAACGTAATACTTTTTCATGCTTATCTATTGTAGCCAGCAGTGATTATTCAACGACATCCTCTTTTTGCCTTTTTCATAGCTGAATGCAGAGCAAGCCTAATGTTTCTTTCTTATTGTGTATATATTTTCAAGTTCTGATTCACTGTGTGTTGCTGTAAATGCACATTTTATCAGCAGGAAGTGATTACAAAAGATCTGATGGTTGCCATTTTAATAAAGTCATAAAATGAAGTAGCCTATGCATCTTCCACAACAAAAAAGTAA
Source organism: Tomocerus minor (assembly GCA_009936455.2). Lineage (NCBI taxonomy): Eukaryota > Metazoa > Arthropoda > Collembola > Entomobryomorpha > Tomoceridae > Tomocerus > Tomocerus minor. The sequence goes on from JAAAYG020052360.1 coordinate 29,605, forward strand.
ACAAATCACAGAGACAAATAAATAGTCTCAGAGTGAGTGAGCAACAGAAATGAGCTGCTAAACGGATTGGACGAGCGAGGGAGCAATGGAGAGGAATGTAAGGTTGAGGCAGGCATCTTCCCTAATTGACCAAACCAAAGTAAAGCGACAAAACCACAGGACGAGCAAAAAAAGGGAATTTGCTCAGCTCCGAGGTAATTGCAGCTGATGTGGTTTCGGCCCTTTATTGCCTTTTGACTTGTGTTTGTACAATTACTCTGTAACTGGAAGGGAACTTAGCTCTACGTTTTCGAGGTGTCATCTCAGGTAAATAGGAGCTACACCTACACCTCATTACTCATTCCCTACTGCACTAAAACAAACACCAATAGCTACACTGCTCATCTTTCAATATGAATTATTAATTGTTGGAGGTGAACATCTCCATAGGACGCTTTGAGGGAGAACAATAAAAGATTTCACTATTTTACAGCTGCAGCAATGGAATAGCACAAAGTCTCTCACTCAGTATCACTCAATACCCTCCAAGATTAACGTGATTACTATAAAGACTTTGCTAAAGCTTATTCCCCTAGCAGGTCGTAACATGTTCAATGGTCCTTCGAGCCTTATGAGGCTCTTAAACGCTGTAGAGCCAATCCACTGTGCAGATTAGCTCAAATACCCCAATGGTATATGCATGCATACCCCTGCACATCCTTTATTTTGGTTATTGACTGAGTTGAGTGGGGTAAGATCAGTGGCCATCTCCACATGGAAGATTTGCATGGGACAGCAGGAGTTGGAGTAGATAGAGACGTCCTGTGGGTCAATGACATTCCCAGTGTGTGTGCATAACGGGAGATTCAGGTCCTATTCCCTGACACACAATTCCCTTCGGAGGAGCAACAACTGGATTGCGAAGATTTTTGTGGGATCGGGTAGTGGAGGTGGTTGGGACGGTGTGGAGCTCAATGAGAGAGAGAGACAGAGGATCCAATAAAGCAAAGTTACTCTCCTGTAAAATGCCCCGCAACTTCACCGAGCGACTTTATAATTGCCAACGTGTACACTACGCACAAGTTGCTGTGAATCAAAAGCTCGTCTTGCCGTTGGGCTTGCTTGGCTCGAATTTATCAGCCAATGCATCGGCCAGGAAGTAGCCGTCGAAGAGAGCTTTGAAATGAGGAGACGGGTAAATCCTGCAAAGTGGAGCGAGTGGGAATGAGCGGGTTCTCCCCGCAGCAACTCATCAGCAGATCATCGCTGACGGTGACAGGGCACTGAGCCTGGAATTGTAAATCCTTGCTCGTCAAATGAGGACGACGCCTGATTGACTAGCACGGAGACTTCATCTGCCGCTGATGAGCAATGAAGCGCCGCTCTTCCCCTCACACACTCCTCCCTCTCCTCGTTGACGATGGAGCATCCCAGGGCGACTTCACTCTTTCTTTGCACCTCTCCAGTCCCAACTGTAGCAAATCTCGAAATGAATCCATCCAGCCATTGAATTACACTGCCATGTACTATCAGTGCTATGGACTCTTTCAACAGACAACGTTCATATAGGTATACATATTTCCATAATATTGTAATACTAACTACTCACCATATTCCTGTATCTCTCATCAAAATGCAACTGACAGGTATCTGACAATGCTAAACGAATACAATGTCCATTCATTGAGGTTGGCTAGCTTAATAACCTACCCATCTTAATTAGAAGGATAAAATTTTAATAAATGCAAGATCAAATTAATTATCCTTAGCAGTAATACAACCATAATAACTATTCAACAGTTCCATTAAAAATCAATCCCTCTTCTACTAAAAATCCCGTTCATCAGTACCCTTATACATTCGGAGTAAAAGTTGGTTAATTTTAGGGGTTTAGGGGTTTTCCTTAGAGCTATTTTCCCATTCAGAACTTGGGCTCTTTACATGTAAACCAAATAGAAGCAAAAATTCTGTATAGCCGGAATTCCCTTATATTCGAATCTTTTATACTTGGTTTCCACGGAATAAAGAACTGTGGATGCACTCATGACCTGGCTGTGCATTATTCTGCTGAGATAAAGCATCTCCTCGGATTATCATTGCTATTGCTCGTTTTGCAACAATCTGTGCAGCTGCATACAGTCAACTTTGGATTTCATGCAATTGAGTAGATTGAACTGACTTAAAGTGCAGGAGCTGAAAATGCAAAATGCCCATGTGTATCCCATTACTACAACTACGAAGAATAGCAGCTACGTGTAATGGGAAAAAGAAGTTCATTCCAACTTCGTCTTCTGACATTCGTATATAATGTCTGTCTCTACAGTTCCCTTCCATCCCAATTACATTCTAAACTCGTTTACTCATCGTCTGACTGAAAATACAATCACTGATCTACAGCCATTTCTTTAATACAAAACGCTCGTTTGTGCAGCGCCTAATTATTTTAAAATATTTGTGAGACGTAACATGTAACTGCTACCTACTAACGAATTGTAACTCCTGCAATGAATCACATTACTTTTTAAACTGTCACGCAATATAATTTTATGCATCTTTAATGTATTCAGCATGTGTATTGAATGACTGTACATTATTCACAGTGTAAGTGTAACGTTTTTGTTCCAAATTGGAAAATGTAGTGTACAAAAGACATTCTATTATTAAACTCTTGAATTCAAATGTCCTACGTGGAGTAATGGAATTCTGCATTATGTAACTGCCAGTAATCTTTACGTATTTACGTAATTTAAATGAGAATGAACATATTCCTATGTCGTTTCTCATCCTCTGACGATCTTATAATTCCTAAATGTTGTGAAAAATGATTGTTGTAAATTGTATTGAAGGTATTGTGGTCGGAGGAAAATGAACGTGCAATTAATTAGCTCTGAAAGACTTTGAACTCGACTGGATCTCAATTGCAGTTTGTGTGTGCAATAACTGAGCGTGCGTTTTAGTGCCACATGAAACGGCTGCTTTGTTTCATTTTCAGTGAGATTGTCACTTACAGAGGCAGAGTAGATTGTAACCGAGTAGAGAGTTAGGATCTTATCATTTCTCCACCATTGCGGCCTTATCTTTCCTTGAACGCTACAGAATGCATCCCGTCAATCACGTGTTCTTGCGACTAAATCGTGTGCATCGTGGAATCGTGTAGCAGTCAGCAGTGGCTGGATCCAGAGAATTCCATCCGCCGCCGAGCCGCTAGCGATCCGCCAACCAACTTAATGACGAGAAAAGCTTCTCGTTTCAAATGCAATAATTAGCAAAGTCGCAAACAAGTCAAAGTAGAGTAAACCACTTAAAACTGGGAAAGTATGAGGATGTGGTAAATATAGCTGGCTACTGCTAATATCAGCTCCAAGCTCCAACAGGCAAATGTGAATCACTAAATAATTGCATAGCTCCACAGGACCAGCTACAGCGACTGGCAATTCCAACGAATTTCCGGGGCCTCTCGCTCCGTAGCAGCGACATTAATTTCTAGTTCAAAGTGAAATTGAAACCTCAAATCCCAAGAACTATAAAGTGAAATTCAGAGAAAACTAAATTTTTGTCCATTTTTACACTGTATTAAACTGGATAATAAGAATATGGAAAAATAGGGAAATATTATGGGAAATATTTGAGTATATTGAATGGTTGAGGGCGTGGGAATTGTAAGGCGGCTCCTGTCCGGCTCCTACCTACGTACACGAGCAGTGCTCATTTATTTATTTCAGTGGCTCTATTCGGCAATTGTTGTTTGACTACGGCCTGGCTCTTCTCCAGACGAGCGTCCATCACACTCTCGCACTCCAATGCACAAGATAGGTAAATTAGGATCCACAGATGTGTCACCAGCAAACATGACATCATGGCACAACGAAGGAGTGCACTGTCAACTCTGCCACTCCTCTCCTCCTCTCACTCCCTCAGCCATGCACTCACGACACTCAATGAACTGCTCAAAATACTTTCAGACTCTCCTCTCATAAATCTGTGCACATGTCGAGAGCAGAGTCCTCAACATTGGCACATCAATAATTTTGTAACATTATCGACAATTAGCTCCAACGCTTTGTTTTGTAAACATTTGCAATGAACATGCATAAATTAGAGCCAGGCACTGAAGATGGACGACATTCTTCATCCTTGCACACTACAGTTTCAACTTTTCAACTGGCACAAAAATGCGATCAACATCTGTGCAATCTGAACCTTAAGAATCAGGTTTCCTTTCATTTGTCTCAACAGAGAGAGAGAGAGAGAGAGACAATGGGGATGAAAATGAGGATCGAGCAGAAAGAGCAACAAGAGGACGACACTTCTTCAGCTCTTACTGACTGTGCTGCGAGTGCAGAGAGAAGTTGATGAGGAGAGGAGCATGGCAGAGAACGTTGTTGTATGTTGAGTGAGGGATGAAGACGAAGGAGAGGACACGACAGCCTAGACATGCACACTCGTACATCAGACACTGCACACTCACAGTCGTCAGTAAGTGGAGATTGAGATTGCATGGGACAGTGTTCCATCGTTCCGTTGTGCCAAGCAAATCTTTCTATTCTCTCTGTCATTAGTAGGCAAGGACTACTGCGAGGAACAAAGGTCTAGAATTCATCAATCTGCTCCGTGTGATAATTTCCTGTCGTGTCTGTGAGAAAGGCTCGTTGAGTAAGAAATGCTCACGTCGTTGGGCAACTGATGGATGGATGTATCCAGCGAAGAGGAAAGTGACAGAGAAACAATCGACGCTTTAAAAATCAATCCCCTCACCTTATCTCGCCATTTATTGCTTTGTGCGAGGAATTAGCGCATTAAACCATTCATATCTGCATTAAGAATTACCTGGGCACCACTCTTTGAGATATTAATGCAGACTGGGGCTTGCTCAGGTTGAAGTGACAGGGATTCAATGCATTTGAGTTCATAGCAAAATCTGCTGGTTGTAGGGACACACAAGACTTGCATTTACTCTCATCTCCTTTCTGCAGTGCACAGACGACAAGTATGATAGGCTAGCCAATGTGCATGACTTCTGTTGGAAAGTGAAACAAGGTTTGGGGGTCACACAGTCACACACTGGTGTACTACTCACTCACATTGGGAAGAAGAGTCAGGACAGGAGCGAGATGAGATAGAAAAGCAAAGTTAGCATATCACCAACATGCGATATGCAAACCTGAGATTTCCTTTCGTGCAGCTAGCAAATATCACTGCTATCCTATCTAAATATCACTCACTTGTATCTTGTAGCCCACATTTAGCTCATGTCTCTCTCTACCTACTCCATCTCTTCTTCTTCTGCCTGCACATACCGGATGCAACTGATACTGAAAACGTATACACAGCTGCTGACAATATCCATCTGTTCAAGTCAGCTCGGCGTTTTTATTTAGGCGGATACATTGCTTGACAGATTATACTTTGTTAGACAGGGAAACAATAACGACGGGATTACTAAGTCAAAGTTGGAACGAAGCAAAGAATGAGTGATTTGCTTTCGAAGCTTGAACAACTACGTAGCTTAGTGTTTAGCAATACAAGAGGATTAAGAGATCTTCCATGCGGAATATAAAAATGGCTAATGATGCTGACTGGGAGTGGAACAGTCGCAGATTATTATTGGTCGTCGCCATAATAATAGCAAACACAACCGTCATAATAATAATGCAATCTCTCTCCTACATCCAATGCCAGCAATACTAAAGTATTAATTCCCGAAATCTGAGCAGCTGGGATACATTTGCCCACTCTCTCTCATTCCCTTCACAACAACAACAACTGACCAGATATGCAGAAATTATATTTTGTTATGCATGAGTATATTCATTGGGATTTGCTGTGTGACATTCCTGAGGATCAGTAAAGAGAGAGAGAGAGAGAGAGAGCGAGAGGGGTTTAGTTTCGATCAGTTATGTTGTTGAATATTGGGTGTGGGAGTGAGTAGGAAAGGATGGCGAGTGTAATGCGCCATGTAAAGTGAGGCCGAAGAGAAAAGTACGTGCAATGGATGTCATTTATTTTGAGCGAGTGACTCTATTTCATCTTATTGTGTGAGGAAGGTAGAAGTGCGCGTAGCTGTGAGATCGGATGTGATGGCTGGCATTATTATTGGCTCGTCTTCCTCGCCAGACATATATCTGTCCGCTCCTTCCGTCTCGCATAACGACAACACACTCGATCCACTTTCAAAATTTCAGCTACAATGGCTTATCGCTACATCTTTTTTTACTCACGCTCACTGCACGGCAGTCCTGGGCCTGGCTCTTGAAATTATCGCATTTGCTTCTTGGTGCAATGCATCTTGAATGTATGCGTCCTGGCTGAGTGAGCAGTTCAGTCGAATCTAAGAGGACGCGACACTCACGTCAAGTCACAGCGAGCGAGTGCTAGGAAATATTTATTTATGGCTCTCCTCTACCATCAAATAAATAAATGTCGTCGAGAGCCAGGAAAACCCGCGCCATGCCCATCGCACACAAAGCACTCACTCAGCACTACAAGAAAGACCAGGACTCTATGTCTGCGTCCCTACACCAAGTCAGCTCAACCATGGTTCATTTTGGAAAATACAAGTGGACAATTTACCGTGCCCACTGGGAAAAAAGGAAATTAAAATCCAATATAAGAAACAAAAAAAAAGATTGCTAAATGGAAATCTCCAAACGTTCAAGATGCCACTTTGTATTTCCCACTGATTCCAATTTTCCCCATTAATTCCGAGGAGTTCAACGAAATCGGGTGGGAAATGGGAAGAACGGAAACAATGCTAAGGAGAAGGAAGTGATTTAAGGCAGCATGCGGAACGAGACGGAGGAAACGTAAAAACTGAAGGGCATTTTTATTTACAGCTCCAAAGGATTGCAATATTCCCATAACATTTAAGTTATCACATAGTTCAGGATTTTTACTGAGCGAACAGACTCAGCGACTTTACTAACCCAGTCATCATTACTGACTCCATTTAAATCAACCTGTAACGGGAATTGAACGGCGGAACCTGCCATCAACTATGTCTACAACCTTCCTTGCTGGAATCTATTCTATGAACAGAGATTGGAATCACAGTCGAGTCCTTACCCAAAATTACTTTCTGATTGATGAACAAAGATTGACAAATTAAGCAGAGATCCTAATCCTCACCAAAATGTGCCATTTTATCTTCCTCGCCACATTCCTATGCAGTGATAGCTATCAGGACTGAAGACATTTATAAGACTTAGTTGGGTGGAAATAATAATGTTATGATCGGAGGAGATTTAAATTGAGATGAAGTGAACATGACAAGTGCAAACATTTTAACGCCCAGTCTAAAAACTCTGGCACTCCACTTGCATTTATGAGCACTAAAAATTGTTTGCCAAAACCATCGACTGTAGATGGAGACAGAGTCGTAAAACAGAAAAAAATATGCTATGAAATTGTTATGGTTCTCTCTTCAAAAATCTAGTTTCCATCAGATGAGCCCAGAGATTGTTTGTTCATTGCAGTGTAGTCCCTTGTCGACACTCCCTACACTTTCTACGCTAACTCCTCTAATATTTTATGCACTCTGGAGATGGAAAATACTAGCGATTTGCTCAGTCGTCAACATCCCAAAGGAACATATCATCCTTTTAAATAGAAAACAAAAATATTCGCATTGAAAAGAATATTTTAAGCCATGTGCTGTAAGAGATGAGAGAGAGGGGGAAGGTTGGGTCAAAAAGAGCAGAAAAATAGGAACTTTCACAATGCAGCTATCTCCTTCTGTCATAGAATCCACTGATAACTAGTTTATTCCGATGAAATTCATGCTTGGTTATTATTGCCATCATATTTTGTGGCTTGGCTTTCTGTGGCTTATTAGCTTAGACAAAACATTTGCTCATTTACTACGTAAATAGGGAAACTAACTACAGTAAATTAAGTCGTTGGGTGTATCCGATGATGGGAGCATCTAAGTGCATCATACTATGTCAGCACAAGATAATTCTGTGGGATATGCAAAAAACAGAAAGATGTGCAGAAAGCAATTAAGAGAGCTTTGCGAGTGCTAGACAGCTGCGAGGCCCTAATCAGCTCTAAAGATGAGAAATTTCTTGTAGTTACTTAAATAACTAATTGTGTTGCTCAGTCTGCTCGCTGCTGTTGTAATGAAAGAGTCCGTTAGTGCATGCTCCGTTCACGTTCTTCCTTGATAAATGCTTGAATGACTATTTTCTGATTTGACATTTACATTCCTCTACTCCAAACTTGTTTTCCGTCCACTCTTCCCATGGAATGCCCTTTGCAAATTCTACTCTGACCTTTCAACCAAAACTGCCCAACTGCCCTTAGCTGCAATTGCAGTTAAACAGACAAACGTGTATCCTCATAGGACAAATGTTTTCTATCCCAAGACATCGCCAACGTTTAAACAGGAATATAAAAACATTGCGAACACGTCGTGCACAGATTTCTGTATGTACAAATGACAGCATTTGTACAGGTTAAATTATTAAAGGATGTTATTGACAAATGTTTTAAAATCTAATTCAATATTCATTAATATTCATAATTTTCAAACGTGGGATATTATTAGTTACCTATGGCAAAAGCCATGCATGCTCTACACGTGCACAGATCAGGCTATTCTAAATGATATGGCTATTATAGGTATATGTGCATGAAAAAGGGACCCCCAGGGAGGTAACCGAGAGAATGGAGAAGGACCGAAGGGGCAATTGTGTGCCCTTTTATGTTGCAAGCAGTAGGCATCACATGACAATAAATCTAACCCGAAAATAGATGTCATTTAGAAGATTCGTACAGGTACATCTTGCAGATTGGATGCAAGAGCGCTTTGTGCATAGCCAAACGCAACTCCCAATTGCCGGACTGTGTTGATTCAGCGATACATTGAGCATTAAGTAAAAGAAAATTGAGTGAAATTGTCCGTAGTTTAAAATTGGTGCATTAGAGGCAGAATATTCGAGCTTTTTAGCACTTGCCTTTAGCAGATTTAGCAGATGCCTTTATTTTGTTGCTCCAATGCATTACTATTGCTAGTCATCGATAGAAATGTACAAGGTAGTTGCGAATGATTGCGACAGCAGAGAAGGGATTGATACTCAGGGGCCCATGCCCTCTCCCCCGAGGAAAAGAGAGATGTTCTGATGTAAAAAATATGCAATATTTTCGTGGTCGGTGATTTCGACGTCATTTATGATGCAAAATCCGGAATCAGAGCAGTTTTGAAGTTAATCTAAAAATTGAGTCGTTTTTTTATATTTGACTGGAGAGCTGATAGAAGAATAGAGAGGAGGGAAGAGGCGTGTGTTGCCATTAGCATGTTCACATGGATGTAGCTGCCTTTGAGCCCATACTTCATTGATCCACTCAATCCGTGGGAAAGTTATTGATGACGCACTTGAAGGGAATCTCAGAAATCGCAGTCACACAGAAAACGCGCTTCCTTGTCATGCACATTCTAGGGCTGAGCACGTCGTCGTGGAAAAATCCCGCCTGCCTGCCTGCTAAGAGCTCAACGTCTTTGTCTCCAACAAATTTGTAGAATGGAAATAATTGGGAAGAACGGCTCCTGTCTATCCCATTTTATCAATTAGGGCTCCTTGATAGCATTGGAAGAGAAATGCGGAAATTGGCTTTATATGTGTCACAAAGAGTTCCTTCGTTATCCTGTAAATCGGGCAACTATTTCCCAATCTCGACACTTTGTCGATATTTGAAAAGGAGGCCGTGGCAAGGATGTCAACTCTTTGCATCCAGCTCCATCCAGCTCCTACTCCGAAGCATTAGAAGTGGAATGGCTGGAGATGAGTTACCATGTGAGCAGATTGGAAGAGGATCTGTAGGTAGTCGCTCTTTTTCTGCATGCATTCCCACTTTGTTCGAAGCTGAGCCAATATGTCATGCATTAATATTTAGTGCGGAGCTAGTGTCTCGTGTGACGCAACGACATCTTAGCTCCTTCGGCTCACCATTTACATTTCTATGAATTTGAGTGGAAGAGCGTCCTTAGACGATACATTTAGGAATATCTTTAGTGTCATCTCGACGTGCATCTGCTCATTCCTTGTCTCTGTGAAAGTTGTAGGAGATGTCATCCTCCCCTTCCTTCCCACAAATCAGAATGGATTTTAATACTTTTGTCGTGGTGTGTGCGTGCGTGAGGAAGCGTGCGTAGCCCCACACACATTCAAACTTCTTCTCTCTTTCTGTTGTCGCTAAAGTTACTAGAGCGGCGGAGATCGAACTTGTTTTGTCTAGTCATATCAAGAAGACGGCATCGGGTCACCACTCTAACTCCAGATGTAAAGATATGAAGAGCACTAAAAGGCATTTATCTCACTTTTCAATGATTTCTGCTGGAAATTTGAAAGAACTGAAAGAAGATAAACATGTGAAATAAATGTCACCAATGCCATGTAGCGGATTTATTTGTTTAGATATCCATTCGTATCCATTCTTTCAGTTTTCAACAAAGAAGGCACAAATATTTTTTATTACTTCCGTCGATTTATTTCTTGTGAAAAATTTCGCAGGGCACATCCCTGGCATGCATAAAACTGAACGGTGACAAGGAGTGTATATTTGGAGGCTGAGAATGCGAGAGTGTTCAAAAGAGAAAGATGAAGCCGAAAGGGAAATGTGCTGTGTGCACTCAAAATGGGAAACGCATTGCATTTTGATCTAGTGATCTGAAGATGACTTGGCCTTATCTTTAGCTCTCTGCTCAGCTCAAGCTCAAACGACTGCGATTCTTTCTCTGCGAACTCAGTCGGCTGTTTTGTTTTGCGCTCTTTCCCTCTTTCTAATACTCTGCATGGCTATGTTGCTACGTGAGACATAAATGTTCCTCAACTATAACATCCTCTTCTTCTTCTTCTCCCTCTCAGACGCTACAAATGCAGAAATCTTGTATGCCGGAGAAGATGAACGGTAGAGGAGAAGGAATGGCGTGATTGTAGCGGAAGAGGAAGATCTGAGGAATGAGGAGCAGAGATACAGACGGGAGACTTTATATTTAAGCATAACAGATAAATCTCAGAAATCCGTGTCCCTCGCTCTCTTTTCCCTTCTCTCACTTCCATTGCACAGAATGGGAAAAGAATTGAGTCATGAGAGTTCAGATCCTCCTGGATTCTTGGAGTTAGCCGATAACAGATCCCATACAATCATTCTCCTTTACTCGAACACTTTTTCTATCAATTTTATCTGTGCACGGAAAGAGTATGTAACGCCAGGCGAGAGCGGGGTACGAAATTAGATGGAAGGCGGAAAATGCACTTTGAATTCCGACTTGCAGCCGTCTTAAGATATAAATAAGCACGCTCAACTCTCGAGCACCACCAACAACCGACACAACAACGCCCTCCTATACACACCCTACAGATTACCTACAAGCTCAAGTCCATGCAAAAATCTCTGTCTACTCAGAGCTCTCTAATAATTGTTGTAAACAACCAACAACTTCTTCCAAATGACACTCACTCATTAGAAATATGTCACAATAATGTTAATTAATTTGTGTCTTGCAGATGAGAATTTGATTGTAATTCCTGAATATTTTTATAAGAATTGATTTACGTGCGATAGATAAAAGTTGCACTGAATTAGCGCCAAACGACAGGATAATCACAATATGCCTGTTTACGAACAATATACTTATGCCTATCAGTTCATGAATTTTTAATATAAGTATGATTATTTGGGACGCTAAATTGGTTAGAAAGTCATTAAAAATTCATTTCTGTAATTACTTGCGATTTTTGAATGTATTTGCATTTATAATTTGAATATTTAATCGCGAACCATATTGCACATTCTATAAAAATTCATATTCACGCTATAGCCATATGGGTATGGATCATTGGCTCTAAAATTAGGGAAGCTCATTAAAATGTTGTGTGCCGAGTCAATATATAAAAAGACGTAGGCACTGGCACAGAAAGTTTGGCAAGAGGTTTGCAAAGTTACAATGTACACACTGTAAATGAATTGCTAATTAAGCGTCAATAATTGAGCTGGTTGTTCCTTGGCGGAATTGGGTGTGAAATGTGTGCAAAAGAAATGGACGTAAAGTGCAGCAAATGCTCTTCTCGTGCTCTGCAGCTGAGGAGAGCGTGTAGCGGTGATCAGGTGGGTGGAGTGGCTCCTCATGATTCTGGGCTATTAGACACTCCTTATACTCATAATTTGATGGATTGGCCTGAACAATTAATTTCATGATAAATCATCATCGTCGCTAACTGTAAGAATCTAAATTATATTATAACAAACGACTGAGTATCGTCAATAAGTGGCTACTCAGCTATTCAACAGTGCCTGACGTAGCGCGGGGGTCAATTTGAGGCTCGCTCTGCTGGACGATTCCTAAAATTAGCGTTTGCTCCTCACTCCTCAAACTCTTGTCCATATCAAGTAAAAAGGCATAAACTTTGAAATGTATTTAATTTAAGATTAATTTATCGCAGTATAACGTGAAGTGTCATTTACTGAGGTGGAGGAACTGTCCAAAAACAAAATTTAAAGCAAGAGTAGTAAAAAGTTATTCTTTTTGAATGTTTCTGAGCTGAAGGCTTGCAAAGCCCAAAGCGAATCCTGAATGGTCGCAGCCCAGCAGATCACGAGATTCTGGCTACAAAGAATGGTGCAGACTGAGTGGAGTGGAGTGGGGGAAGGGAAAAAACGGAGGAAAAGAAAACGTGACGATAAAGATGATTATGGACTTCTTTCCCGTTGCTCATTACGGACATGGATATCTGTACACACAACAATGAAGTAGGCAATGAAAGAGGAGTCCACCTACAGATTACGGACACAACAAACCGTTTAGGAATGTTTTCACATTTGATTGGGCTATGCATGATCAGTCAGTAAACGTCCGACGGATAAATGCACTGATTGAATAATCCACTGTGCGATGCGATGAGGAGATAGCATCTCTCTCTCTCTCTCTGCACAAATCAATCAGTCAGAGTCAGAGAGTTGTTCACGGAGCAGAGATCTTTGTTGCTCGTCAGATAAAGAGATGGGCAGTGAATGGCAGAGTGTAGTGGAGCGGTATGCGAATGAGTGTTGGGATGAGATCATAGAGCCGCAGATGCACGCACTACATGTTTCCAATCCATCATCTCACTTCAGAATAAAATCTGACAAAACAGAAATATAAGGAAGAGTAGCTCTTGTGCTTATTTTGTGCTTGTCATGTGCTAATTAGGGATTCACTATTGACACACCACTACACACTCTTCTCCTTCTTCCTCTCTTCCATTTTTCAACCCGACGACGCGCGTACGGCTACATCCTTAACATGCCTCAGCCATTAGTTGTTGTTTGGAAAGGGAACCCATGGGGAAAGAAGACTTAGTCTGATGTGGCCTATTGGTGCACTAAATATTTCCTTTGACCCCAAGAACACATTCACAAACTTTGAAGAATTTACCTGAATCCGCGCCTTATTTCTTCCTGATTCAAAATCAGGTACACAGATAGATGGACAGAGCGTAGGATTTATAAAGAGACAGGGCAGCTACTCTTAATCTGCATTTATTTGGCAGGTACACGAAAGAAATTGTTTGAACATGCAAAGGATAGGTAGCTGTTGATGAAGCGAGTAGTGGATCTCAGGTGAGTACAGTTAGCTGATGAGGCACGCTAACGAGTCTGCCTCTCTCTCTTGACATCACTTCACTCCACCTGCGACTCCTTCAGCCATCGATACGGATCATACAGAATGCGAGATCCAGATAGAGCTCGCTCAGTCCTGTCCACGTCGATAGAGCAGGGAGGGATGCTCTTCAAGACTTCCATCCATCCACATCCCCACTCCTCGAGCCCACTTCTTCCAAGCACACAACTACACGACGCAGTGTCAGCCTTTTCAGCCGGCTAAATTCCTCCTGACCACTCGACAAAAATATTGCTCGCTCGATTTGATCCTTTTGGACAGTCCGTGGACCAATTTGTCCGTCGGAAATCTGCGAAGAAGGCACTGAGTCTGAAAGGCTGAGAAGAGGAGAGGAGGGAGGCTAAGTAGATCGTGCAGGGCAAGACGAGATGGCATCAAATCGGCAGATCAGCAGAAATTATCCGTGAAGCAAGTTGGGAGTCGGTGGTTGGCGGAGGGGAACCTTGTTCTTGGCATCCGCCGTGATCCTCGACAGATCGCTAACTCGGCTGCTCGATGACAATCGCCGACAAGAGAGCGTGACAGGACAAGGAGCAAGGGCTGCAGGGGAGATGCTCCTCCTCTGCTGATCACATTACGCCGGCCCCACCCCCCCCCCCCCCCCCCCCCCCCCCCCCCCCCCCCCCCCCCCCCCCCCCCCCCCCCCCCCCCCCCCCCCCC
>JAAAYG020052394.1:0-11056 GCA_009936455.2 Tomocerus minor
ATTACATAACTCATTTTATAAAAAATTAAAAGCTTTTTCTTTCATTTTGAAGTGCCACAGTTGCATAAGTACAATAACATGCAGTATCACGTTCTTGTCATAAATCACAATAGCACTCATACATTTATTGCTATAAGGTATGAGTTGTATACTTCATGATTAGTGCATACAATGCACGCTGACCATTTGATACTATATATATAGGCATATTTGTAAACGAAACGGAGAAGAGGTCGAAGAGAGATTTAATCTACTATAATATAATTCGTTTCATGATTAAACATGGGATGTCGATTGATAACTAATTGTACTACAGTAACAATATCGCTGTCACATGTCCCTGACGAGACAAAGACAGTCACATGCATTCACATCATCATCTATTGCTTTAAAATATATCTGCGTGATATATTTTACGTCATTCTACTGAAAACGTTAAAAACAAAAACAAAAATCTCAAATGAAGTTCCTCGTGATGATTGAGGTCTCAACTCTCAAGTGTTTTTGTACAACCAAAGCTGTAAACTGCAAAATCAAATATGGTGTACTGAAGGCGATAGATTAAATGTTTCCACAAAATGATAGAGTGGAAAAAAATCTTGTGACTCAAATCAAATTAATGAAAACTTACATGATACATTGTGCAATTTGCGTTGGTGCCATTGACATTTGAATTTGATGAGAATAATAAGTATGCATTATGGCTGGCGGTGTAGCAATATTATAGGAATTGGGAATTGTAATTTGTAATACCTAAAACAACTTGTAATGAGAGTAATGAAATTGAGTAAAGTATTAAAGATTTCAGTAAATAATGTTACTACTCTTGAATTTTACACCAAAGGAAACAATTGGTCCGTATCATAATTGTCATAACGCAATTCCCTATTTTTTTAACCATACAAAGCTGATAAAGCTTAATGGAAAAATTGTTGATTACATTACTCGCACTCCGTACAGTTACATGAATATTTAATGTTGATAAAATATCAGTTCCTAAAAATATAGTTTACTGTTGTTAAATAAGTAAAGTTTGGCATTTACAATTTTTTTGCTTGACTAAAAGCGTCACAACGTGAGGCAAAAAGATATTTCTTTCTAAAGGTTGATGCTATTGCTGTTCAGGCAAGCATTAATGGGGACACGCGTTAAACTTCCAGTGAAATAGTTAATGTTGATAAGTATACATAATAGGTTAATTATAAAAATGTACCAACCTACCCTTCTTCAAACAGTGATTACTATTTAGAAATATTTAGAATCCCTTATTAAGTTAAGCAAATAACAATAAGCCCTGAGGTTAACAGATGTTTAATATTTAAATAGCCCATTTAAATAAGCCCAGCACGTTTTGTTTTAAAATACATTGGAAATTCCCTATCCATATCTACGCAGAAGAGTAAATGACGATCAGCCTCTATACTTCCGGTTTATTATATTTTTTGATAAGTATATATGGCAGTTCATTTGTAGTGTGCAATTATCACTATCCTGCTACACCCTCTTCATATTTTAAGCCTTACACTTCGTTTCATTAAATGAAAATATTGCCTTTCCTGTATCCCAAGTTTCCATTAGCCATTAAAAATACCTACCTATGCTCACAATAATTTAACTGCTTAATAATCTATAAGCTACGAATGTACCTACTAAAACGCGCATGACGTTAAAAATGACATAAAATGAAAATATACTCATTGAAAGTAGAAAAGAAGAGAAAAATTGCAATTTTCAAATGAGCAGTGAGGTATTTAAATCGTTTTATTCTAATTTTAAATAGGACTCTGAATGCAATGAGCAAATTTTTATTATGTCTCCTATTACTAAAATGGAAATGTTGAGGAATATCAGTTTCTTTTAAATATTATTATTTTTCAGTTTCTGATTTTTTAAAAGCCTCCAGCAGAATGGGTTATTCAAGGCAGATCTGCAAAGATAAAAATGCAATATTAAAGAATATTTTTATGTTGGGATACTGAAATACCAACTGCTTGAACTGTATATTAGTTATTTTTGTAATTAGCATATAATGGCTTACATCTAAGAAGACCTCGTGAACGCAAAGGCCTACTTCCATGAAGGTCATACACGTGGGATCTTCTCCGTCTTTTCCTTTTACCTTGTCACCTATTAAAATTTAAAAAAAAAACAATTTATAAGTGCTAGGAATATTGTTATTATTTAGTACAATTAAGTAGTCTGGCATCTGGAACTTTATAATACTTAATGTTATTATTATTATATAAAACGTACCATGGTCCTTCATGCATTTCTCAATTCCATCAACGATAGGTTTCTTAACTTCGTCAGGTTTCATCACAAGCTGAACATAAGTGACGATTTTGTCGTGGTTTAATTTACCATCATCTGTCAACTACAATTTGTAATATTATTATCAAAATGATTTTCGAATTCTTATGCTAGCTAATTCTATAATTTTAAAATTTGCAGAAAGTAGAAAAACTTACCATGCCTTTCTTTTGCAAAATGCATACCCCAAAGCACTAGAAATAAATAAGTTTTACGTATTAAAATTGTTTCTTTAAAATGTGTGGTAAACATATCCTTGCAGAAAGCTTTATTTTTTCTTACAGCTAATTTAGCGGCAGGCATTTTGTAAACGGATTTGATTCCAGCTTCCTTCAAACAATCTGTAATTTCTGCCTTTTGTGTAACGTTCATGTTAAGATCCACACCTAGGCATTGTGTCTCTTCCTGTCCGAAGACGACCTACACAGATAAAAAATAATTTGTATGAGTTATTAACTTTTATTAATTTTTTATACTTTTATTTTGATATCATAGCTAAACTTACATTGGCAAAAGCTAAGACGAGGCAGACGTTCACTAACGATGAACTCATTTTGACTTTTAGAAACTTATTAAAAGAATATAAAATAAACCTCATAGGATTTGATTCAGAAACTAAGTAGCTGTTTGTTTTGATCAGTCCTATTTTATATGTCAGTATCAAGAGCATTTCAGTTGACAGCTTTTATTTGCCATTTTAATTACTCTCATGACTTTACTGTTAATTACAGCATGCATGAAGAGGCGTGGTATTCACCATTCAAAATGTGTTAATTATATGCAACGAGTACAATTAACGAGCAGATTGGAATTATACTATTAGCATTTATAAAAGATGTCATAATCATAATACACAATGATCATCCTTATCGATTCATCTCTGTTTTTGGTGCTATTATTAATTTAATTAAGATAGTAAAGTCCTCATCCATCCTGCAGTGCTATTACACAATGCAACTGTAACCTTAAATGACCGTAAAATTTTAAAAAGTTGCACCCCTTCTTCTAATGAGCATTTTTAAATCTGAAGGTTACATACTAGTTAACGTTAGACAGTTTACTAGCTACTCATGAACTTCTTTTTCCTGTGTATATTTATACGTTATTTTAATTTCTAAATTTCTGTTTTAATTTCATTATTGAGGCATGCTTCTTTTTGCCAAAGCTTTATTTTTGTGCATTCTGGAATCAACGTAATTAAATTTCAAACATGGAATGAAATTAACATTTTGGATTTGTGTATAAATCAAAACTCTATATCGAAAAACGACATAGAAGATGATGAACTAGATGGGAGTTAGAGGCTACAGTGGAACTGAAATTCCCATATATGAGAATTTCGGAAAATGAGTTAAAATTTAACAGAAATCTGGTACTTGAATTACAACTATTTATTCAACGTCCACAACAATTTCAGTAGCTATTGAACTACGAAGTTATTTTATTAAAGTCAAATAATTTACCTAAATGGATGGGTTAAGATCTACTCAAAAGTATTTCACTAAAAAGTTCGTTTATTAAAGTCAAATCATTTTTATCTGAAAAAACAATATTTAGGAAGTACATTGTAGTAAACAATAAACTATCAAATTAATCCAACTACAAATGATACTGATACTACTAGTAATAGGTAATCAATCGTTAATCAGAATAACAATCAGCAATCTTCCAATTTCTAACACACTAATTACGGTATAGGTCTTTGCCATTATTATTATACTGTTCCTGAGCATTGCTACCTGAACCACCAAGTACGACAGTTACATATGTGGTTCGAATGTCGTAGTAAATCGATGATGTGGAATGGGCTGCAATATAATCAACGACAAAATTAACTTGAAACAAATTACACAGTCGAATTTTGCATTTTTATTAAAAGGTTGCTTTATAGAATGATTACCTACCTTAATGTTGTTTATTTGAACAACTGGAAATAAAGCCGGGCGTTTCCAATTCTGCAAATCGCCAACACAGTGTTGCTGATGAAACTCTTTCAATAACAAACCATCTTCTGGAATTTTACCATCTGTAAACAAAAATGAACGTAAAATATTAAACTGAAGATCATATGTCGATTAATTGTCCATTATCAACTATTATTATTATTCAGATTTAAAACTACATGCTGCATACCTAACAAACAATTATATAATTCCATCCATGCATATATAAATACTATAAATAGTTATATCTATTAATTTTACCGAAACGGGGTAGGCATTTGGCCCCCATCATTGGTAGGGTGCAGAATGTTGGAATGAGTGGCATCATGTTCCCATTTTCAACCCACAGGTAAGCAGCATAATCGAGCAGGGCAATTTTATGTGTGCCACCTTGAAAGCTGATTTTTCCAGTGTGCCAGCCTCTGTACAGTTTGAAGATTCTATTTCCTTCAGGGTCTTTCGACTCTCTAGCAGCAATCAGAAATGATCCTCTCTCTTCGAAATTGCGACCAAGTTCCGGTAATTGCTTTCCATACTCCTGCAAATCTAGTTCCATCTGTTTGAACAGTTTCCAATATTTAACTGGATGGATAATCAGACTCTGGGGCATTACGTCTTCTATTATTCCTGAGACATGAAAGTGTAGAGTTGGTTGAGCGGACGAAGGGTCGTTGGAGATCCATGATTCGATTTCTGTGCTGATGCTGAGGGTTGTACTAATTCCCAAAATGCCAGGGGCCATCATTTGCTGTCGATATTTCAAAAAACAATTCATAGCATTCTCCAGCTTTTCGTTCAAACTGATGTCACTTTTTCCTTTAAACAAAACAGCAGAGCAGTGAGTTCCTTTCCAGATCGGAGATTTAACGGTTAGAATTGCAGTCAAGTCATCTTCGATTGAGATCAATTTTTTGAATTCCGTCATGAAAGCGAATTTTTCTAGACCACTTAATTCAATCTTCTGGGAGTGGGTTGTGTCAATCAAAAAGTCGAGCGGAACAAAAACTGTTTTTTGTGTTCCGTGCACGATGCACTTGATACTGGAGTCCACGCTTCGGTCTTCGTAATTTTCTTGAATATAAACAGTCGTAAATTCGTACTTTAATTGTTCCCCCTTGCACATCCTCAGATATCCGACCGCTTGGTTTCCTTTAACAATATCCTTAGTTGCTAGTTTTATGTGCTTCATTTCTTTGGGCGTTGAAACTATTGGGTACATGTTGCGCCAAAAATATTTTGAATACTGATGTTCGGAAGTTGAATCGGCGAATTCGAATTCGAAATGTCGTAGAGGGTACTCCTTGTTTTTGAAATCCTTCAGTTTAATCTTCCACTCGCAGCTTTCATCCCCCTTTTCTTTCCTCAATGATGACATCTTGTGAAATTGCGTTTAATCCGATATCTCTGAAAATAATGGAACACTGATGAGACTGTAAACAATACTCAATCTCACTATCCTCTGCTTGCCATGTCGTCGATTGACTACACGCACTTATCTCGTACAATCTTATTGACTGACTGCGATTACCAATATTGCAAAATTCAAATGGATGTAGTTAACTTTCTCTTATAGAACCTACTAGTAAATTTTCCAGATTTTGTAATTTCGATCATAGAATAAATATATCTTTCTGATCTCGTTATGCGTAAGAAACAGAACTTAATAGCCTATAAAAATTCAATTTGAGATTAAACTTCAGAAATAGCCAAGTGATGAGTCGGGATGAGCAAGTTCTCCGTGTCTGTCGACCACTCACGACCGATCGAATGATTTCATACATTTAAGACTTTAAGAACAGACGTTTCGATCTGTTTCATAATGTGATAATAGTTGTGGCTCATGCCCGAATACAATGTCTTTGCTCCCTTTGTAATAGAATATTAGCAGAGATGCTGTTTATAATATTATTATGTGTCCAAAGACTATGCTTACTGAATGTAAAACTTTTTTGTTGGGCTCATATTTTCTAATTTTGAAAGTACCACGCGACCACGCTGTCCTTACAGCTGATGGATACGAAAAAACCAGCCTATTAATAATATTATATGAGCAATTGAGCAAAATGTTAATTCACAACTGTTTTTATTTATTTTCCAATTCACTACTACCATAATTACTAACGTACTCTTCGATTATTAACAAAAACAAGATTCATTATTACTATTACTGGACGTGGATGAGAAAGTAGGTATTACATTTGTGGAGACTTCACAAACATTGTTTTTAACATAGAAGAACTGAACGTAGAGTATAATGTATGTAGATAGGGCTCCAACAATCTACAAAATAGCGACAGATATTATTTGCTTTAGCTTTAAAACCTAAAACTGTCGAGATCAAGTGATGTCTCCATTAAAATTGTGGATCCAAATACTTACGCCAATAAATAGCTGGTAGGTTATGACAAAAAGTCCTTTTCCTCTTAAGGACAGTTGATGGGATTGCATATCCATCAAGAATAGGCTGTATCTTGTAATGCCAATAACATTGATATGCTTTTCTGATGCGATCCAGCTATAAAATTGCGATGCCTGTGATAGAAAAGTAAAGTCTCATGCAGGGACACATAAAACTGCAGTTAGATATTTTCGATTTGGGAAGGGGGATAAACATTGTTTTGTTTCATAGTGTAATTATCACGTATTATTATAATTAGTCAAAATAATAAAAGACAAAATCGAATACTCTGTAGTTACCAAAAAATCAACGTCAGCTCCCAGGGCAATTGAAAGGAAATAATAGACGTAAAAACTGACTGAAGTGTAAAGCAATTTCGAACGCATATCTTCATTAGTAATCTGCATACCCGTGAACAATGCAAAGAACGGTGGGGCAGTACTGTAGAACGCTAGCATCATCAAACCGATAGTAGAATTTGTTAAATCAGTCAGCTGCCTTATTAGATCATAGTGGAACAGAATCTGCGTTAGAATAAAAAATAATTTTCAATTCTAGAAATCCCAAATTAAAAAAAATTAATGAGACTATAATTACATGAAACATTTTTTTAAAGTTGAGTTTATATAGGGGACCCATTTTACAGAGCTGTTCGTCATACATGGAAAATGGAAATTCCCCGAATTTAGTATTGACTGGAAAAGCAATAGTTTACTCCAATAAACGAAAAATTATTTGTAAAAAGCTACCAAAATAGTATTATTAAGATGTTTTTTATTTTAAGTCGAAATTAATAAGTTTATTGAATTTTTTATTCACAAACAAGGAACCCCGGGTTTACCCGATGGATGGGATAATGGGATCCCCTGATATAATCATCAATTGAAATAATCAATGAAAACCTTTTTCATTTTCTCTTCCGTCAAATTGTCATCATCCGTTGACTTTTGCTTGCAAAACATTAAAAAGTCCTTCATAATATGCCAGTGACAAATTATGAAAACAAATATTAACATTTGCAGGCTGTAAGACAAAATATACGAGGGAATTATTATAAGGAGGTGCACAATCGTCAAAGTGATTTCCCAAGCTTCAAAATTTGGCCTCTCGTCCCACTTTCCAAATAAATACATTTGTTTTGCTTGTACAGACTGTCTAGAATAGAAATCCGCCCAAGATGGAGTTTCAAATGGTTCGTAAGACCAGTAACCGTGTGCGATCAACTCCCAAAATAATAAAGCCACAGTTATTACATTCATTACTAGTACACAAAACAGGATCTGGAATATCGAAATATAAATAATTATCATAATCATAACAATGTTAACGAATTGATGAACCAAAAATAATAACCAAGCTTACAAAAATTAAAGTGCTTCTTTTTGTTTTCCCAAAATCGAGTTGCTGGATGATGGAAAATATTTCTCTGAATTTCTCTTTATTATTTTGCTTCCATACAATTCTGACAATAGCAAAAATTATAAACAACCAGACAATTACATTTATTATGGAAACGGATTCCCATAATGATTTGCCAAATTCATTCCAATTATTGATACGCTGGGATGCTATTAATGAAAACAGCATTAGCACGTACAGGAATTTACTTGCCATCTGTAAAGCAAAAAGCATTTTAAATTAATAATCATCTCCATTCAACAATTTTTGTCATTTTAAAAGGCGATTCCATGAATTTAATTAATTCATGGGATTCAAAGAGTCGATATGGTTTACATATTCTTAAATTTTTTATGGTACCTATTGCAAGTGAAATTTCAGTTAAAATGAAATATATAATTATATATAATCGCCGTACTTTGTACTTACCGTCTGAAATCTGTTCGTATGTATTTCATATGAGCCGAGGTTATCATTCAGTTTTAATTTAAAATGAAACATTCCAAAGTAATAGTTGAAGTTTAAATAAACGCTGAAGTAAGAAATGTATTTTATTCCATTTGCGCAGACAATGTTGGGAATGTTCGATTTTTCTGACGGATAAGTCTTAGGTTTCGATAGTTGCCTCAGTTCAATTGAATTCATCTTATTGATTATTTTTGAAACTCTTATCACAAGTAAATATATAAATTGGGGACACGATGTATTGCCAACATATTATTTTCCGTATTATTTCTAATTATTTAAAATTTTATTACAATGCAATATAATAATGTAGTAATAATTATGAGAAGTTTCGTTATGTACACCAGAATGCTGATATGATAGCTTAACGACTTGCTTTTGCAGTTGCGACTTAGGGAGACTTGCGACTATCAATTACCAATCTTCGTTTCTTGTCATGTTGTCTTTATTTTTATTTGCCAGTTAATCTTATAAAGTATTTTATGAACGGGCGATTCTACTGTAGTGCAAATAGTCTATCTGTAAATTGAGATATCCATATACTATCTTCCACCATGCATAATATATTTTATTAATGTATTTAAATATTTGCAGCTTTAACAATTACGAGCACACAGTATTCTCACAGTATTAGGTATATATTATCTGAGTATACGATAATGGCAAAGATATCCCATCTTCTCCCAAACAATGAAATGTTTTTGTCCAATAAAAGCTTGTTGTGATCCTACACAGCAAACCCAAAGATATTATTACCACACCATTGGTAAACAGTATCATAAAATTCTATCATATTACCATTTTGACTAGATAGCATTATTATTTCCTCGGGTCTATTCTTGTGCCTACTGATATGATTACACTGGTAATTTCAAAATGCATGCTTTCAATAAACGTACCTATATCATATACATATTAATGTTACTTCGACTTTCACCTATATTTAATATGTAACCTGAAATCCAGGAGTCGATCACGAAGTTAGTTTTACTAAACTACCATAGTATTGATAGTATTTCTAGTAAGAAGCTCTGAATTATTCGGAAATGGTTTTTGTTTATTAATAATGCAACATAGATGATTTCTGTCATGAAATCCAACTGACAATATTGCGTTAAGTACGACAAAGGGTTTTATATGAATCATTTTTCCATTTGTAATTGCTTTATTGTTATACTAATTAGTCTTAGCAAAAAATGGGGTTGATTTTAGCATCATTTTGGCGTAACAGTATAAACATGGGAGGTACACATTAACAGATTATTTGAATACTATTGTATATATAGGGACTCTCGGTTTATGATTGTTCAGCAAATACAGGTATCGTTATTGCTATAATCGTAGTTAGCGGTTGTTGTTGAAAATGCTGTTAGACAAGTATTATTCTTGTCATCCTCTTTACCGAAAGTCTGAAATTGAACGTAAACCAAAGTGTATGTAGCCAAAACTCCAACCATCTGCAACAAGAATATTGTAATTAAGTATGTAATATAATAACAAATCAATGACATTAATTTATAGATTGTTAAATATTATCCCTACTATTGGATTGCAATTTACAAGCGTAAAAATTATTTACTTACACCGATGAATAGTTGGTAGGTCAAAACGAAGAAACCTTTCCCTTTCAGAGATAATTGGCGAAAATGCATGTCCATGGCAAAAGTGCTATATCGTGTTGCGGAAATTGCATTAGAATGTATATGTTGTGGAGACGCAATCCAGCTATAAAACTTTGATGCCTATATAATTAATAAAATGGCAACAGATGATGAGCAACCGGTAAACTGATTACAAATTAAACAGATTTATCTTAATTTTAAAGGAGATAATTAATTCCTAAAACAAAACTATTTAGATATTAGAGATACCTACCCACTATTGATACAATATTATATACCATGTTGATATAAGCTTATGGTGTTCAACGATTTTTTGGTGTATAAGATATGGATTAAAAAATAATAGAAATTCTTATAGTTTTGGTGTACGTGGGTAATTCTATGTTAGACGACTCATCCTCTTAGATTACAGTAGATATTTACTTTGTAGTTTACTCACTTAGGGCACATTTCCACACCGTTCAAAGTTTTTCTATGCATTCCCTATAAATGCTGCTAATATTACCTAGTTCTCCATTACTTTCTTTTGTGCACATTTTATATACCGCATCCTATCACCGTGATCATCGACGGGAGAAGTTACGACAGTCGGGTTTAGTAAGTTCAATTCTCGAATTTAGATTTCCCTTTATCGATATAATTGGCCATTTTTTCGAAATACGTGTGGTGCCTCTCAATTACTATAAAAAATTATTTAGTTTTGAGTTTATTTAGATGCCATCAACAAAACATAAGCGCCACAGGAGGACTTCGTCCTCGTCATCTAAGGGTTACAAATCTCGTAAGCGATCTAGATCTTCGTCATCTGATTCAGATGGTTCCCGTTATCGAAAGCGAACAAGAACGGAATCAAAAATCAACAAGCGGCTTGATCGATTAGAAGATTTACTTGAGAAGGTAATTCGCCAACCATGGTCATT
>JAAAYG020052405.1:0-11055 GCA_009936455.2 Tomocerus minor
GATACATACATACATACATACACAGACAGAACTTCAAGGCATTCACATAATGTAGCGGTACCGCTACATAATAATGCTGACGATATTATAGGTAATTTTGTTCAGCTTTGTAAAGGGGTCTAGAACTGAACACTCTTCTTAAAAAGTTTTCGCTAACCGAACCAAACCATTGGCCCCTAAAGCAGTCGCGAACCTAGCCGAACCGAACCAGACAGAGATGTTTATGAATTCCAGTCGAACCGAACCGAACCATGGTTAGGTTCAGTTCGCACATTTGCCGAATCGGCTGTGGTTCGCAAACCAGCTTTAAAAAACGGGGTATACAGACATTGTTTAAAAGTATCGGGGACCCAATATAAATCCAAGATTTTGTTTCTTTTTTTGTATGTTTTTTTTCACCTCTTAAAAAGTTTTTGCGAACCGAACCGAACCATTGGCTCCAAAAAGCCGTCGCGAACCGAGCCGAACCGACCCAGAAATGTTTCTGAATTCCAATCGAACCGAACCGAACCAAACCATGGTTCATTTCGGTTCGGGTTCGCACATTTGCCGAACCGCTGCGCTGTGGTTCGCGATCCACTTCTTAAGAAGCGTGATCTAGAATTGGATGCCAAAAGGTTTTTCTAGGGATGTTATTCTTCGTGTTGAACTTTGGAAACTTGCGATGGACTATTTAAAATTAAGTAGTCTATTTATGACATACATACATGCGGAATATTGGGAATTTGGAGTCAAATGGGTTGCGCGGATGCCGCCGGCTGTGCTTGGCTGTGCTGTAGTGGCTCATAATATCACATGAGTTCAGTGTTCCTTGAGCCAATAGAAGGGAAAGTCTTAGCATTTTCCTTAAGGACTTCACTTTACACCTTAAAATTAATAGATTATACGGAATGAACTCGGGCTCCCATCTAATGGCACGGCCATACCGTTGGGAGCGGTTCCTGCTGTATAATCTTAATTATCTGTTTGTCAAGGTTGGGATAATCTTCGAGGTTACAACAAAATACAAACTTCTGCGCAGTGACATTTATTACCTCCCAAGCCAATAGAAAACAGAAGGACCTTTACAATCAAAATAGGCCGAACTGGCCACTCCTAATCCAGCCCGCGACTTGAATGTGAATGCTGTTCTGCCCAGCCGCTGATGTTTATTTACATTCTTTCCCTACCCCCTTCTGCCCTCCCCCCCTCATTCTACCATGTGTTTCTACACCTTTTCTTAACATTTGCCTATTTTCTATTTCAAGGAATGAAAACCTAACGGCGAAAAAAGTAACTATGTGTGGTCGCTGGTGGTAGATTGTGATTTTGAGTGAAAGGCTTACGAACGAATAACACTCTCACCATAATAGATGTTATTCTATTCGCAACCTGTGTCGCACTCTGTCGTTTCACAATAAGTGGAAGATAACAATATAATAAAGCGATCGACCTGCACGTTAAACCATAGTAGTTTTATTCAGAACCTCCAAGCAATATGGCCGTCAATATTTTGGCTGAAGGTGGTGACCGACCTGGTGACTACGATACTACGAAGTATTAAGTAAAAAAGAAAATCTGGATTTTACTCATTCGAGGCTCGAGGCATCGGAGTTGAGTTGGTTGTTATACGCAAAGGCAATAGTAAGTGAACATCTATAGTTTACAACAGCAATGTTGTCATAATTTTTGCCATGACCCTAGCAGACAGTAAGTACTAATACACAACATAGAAAAACAATAGACGCCATTAAAATTTTGTCATCGGAATAAATAGTGTTGTACCCAGTGTTGGTCAATCACGACGTCCGAAATACCCAATAATTGAAAACTTTTATGAAAGAAGACCTTACTTTGGGTGAAATGGAAGGACTGAAATTGAACGAAGAATGTTGTTTCAGTTGCCTACAGCCATTCGACACAGCCCGCTCAGAAATAATTATTTCTGACAATACAGAGGCGATACGAAGAATCTTGGACATAAATTTTCTCGTCGACAAGCCAAATGAGTCAATGAACCTATGTCTCTCCTGCTATTCTACATTTCAGGAAGCTAAAGAAGATTACTTGCGTCTAGTGGAATTGGAAAAGCAATTCAACTCTAAGCGGACAAAGTTTGCCTTTAAAATTGTAAAAAGTTGTGAGGATGATGACTACCTGGGCACGTCAATTGAAGACCACTTTTTAAACGCAAGAGCAAAAATTTATACTAGTAAGTGTCTTTTTTCCATCAAGGAGGCATGAAGTAAGGCCCTGGGTGCACAGGAAAATGAAGGCTTCAGTTAGGTTTTCCCTCGCGGGCGTTAGTCGCACGGTGTGGCTTTGACAAGGCCCTTTTCCTCTGCAACCTTTGACTTACTTCAACCTTCAACTCTTTAACTTTTGAACCTCAATAACTCCTTAATAAATTATGATATGTAACCGCAAGCATTCCGAACTGATCCGTTTTTTAGCGTCACCCAAATTTAGCGTCACCCAAAAGCGTCAACCAAAAGCACGTGTAACTTGACTTTGATGAGCAGTGTAAACGTTTCGTACACTGAAGTTTGGGGGACATTAAAATAACTCATCAGTTTAACGAAAGTTATTCTATTGCGAACACACACCTACTACCCCCCCCCCCCATGTAGCCAATGGTGAATGAATGGGGAGAGGCAAGCGGTAGCAGTCTGTCTAAAAATGCTTTCTTGTTGAGCTGAGTACCTACCATCAGTCTTAAAGTTGTTTATTTGTGATTATTTATTTGTTTAGAATGGCAAAAAGTGTACAAGAGCCATGTTGCAGACAATCCGGACTCTGTTGATGAGCAGGATGGCGGTGTGATTGATGCGGGCGTCGGGAACTCGTCAGTGCCCCAATCCAAAGTCGTCGTCAAGCCTGTAATAATCACTCCCGTAGCAATGTCATCCTCGAGCCAGGCAGTGAAGCGTGTAGTCGGTGTGCATAATGGACAAGGTTCGACCAAGGAGGTAACTCGCGTGTCCGTGGCACCGACCCGATTTCCAGGCGGGAGCTCGGTCGTAAATGTTGCTGGTGTAAATGCTAATGCTAGACGCAAAGTGATATTTGTGAGGAGGGATCCATTGACAGGGGCTGTGCACCGAGTGAAGCCAGCTATTGCAGATGTGGGAAAGACGGTGAGGTACCGAATTAACAATCAAGCAGGAAGTTTCTCCAACTCAACTATCAGATTGGTCAATCCTCAGACGGGGGCGCAAAATGTACTTCGTATTCAGCAGGCGGGGACTATAGTGAAGAAATCCAACCCTGTCCTACAACAGCCACAAGCCAGACCAATAGTTCGGACACCCATTCCTACTCCCACTAAATTTGTTCCCATTGCTAAGGCTCAGCCTAAAGCCGTCACACCCGCCCCCGTCATTGTCGCAAGAAAGTCTTTACCAGTTGACACAACTGCAGCCAAGCCCTCTGTGTCTGAAATTAGTGATGACTTCGAACAGCAAAATGGTCCTGAAAAAAGGAGGCGCAAAGAAAGTGTTCAACCAACAGCTGTTACATATGCTACTCAGATTTCTGTTCGGAGTCGTCGTGTAATCAAAAAACCCGTCGATTCAAGGTCACTATAAATTTTGGTTGTCATTTTAACTGGAACATTAATTTGTGTAATCTCAACGCCACATATTTAATTTTCTCATTTTTTTGTTTTGGGACACGGTAAGACAAAAATTTAGGAATTTCCTGATCATAATTTTTTACACTTATACATTGGACACATGACGATACTTGACTAAACTGTAATAAATTGTACATTGTACAAGAATTAAGCGAAGCATATAATTTTGGTTACGGATGCCAAGTACTAGAAATCATTTAAATAGATGAACAGTCATGTTCACAGTTCCCAAAACTTGATTAAATGATATTATTGACTTTTAGGGCCTAAATGAAAGTCGATATAAAAAATCCAATGCAAAAATGCTGTATTTTTCCCCACAAGCATTTTTATTCTTTTATGGCACTTTTTAAAAAGGCATATAAATACATGTCTAATTAAAATAAATATTCTTGTTTTAGCTGTTTGTATGGAAATGAATACGAACGAGCTGTGAAGAATTCGTCCAAAAAAACGCAAATGAAGACAAGGACTGTAAAGCGAAGTTCGGATACAACTGCAGACATGGACGAAGATTCATATCGCTACGATGAGGATAATCATTATGAAGAGGCAGGAACTTTGGATCAATTTGAGTACGATGTAAATATTGGTGCCGAAGCAGAAGGGGAGGAGGCTGATGATATGGAATGTTGATCTAATATTTCGCGAGCGCTATGATAAATGGGAAGAAATCTTGTTACTAAAAGATTGCATCTCTAAAAGTAATCTGAATTGAATTTAAGATCGAAAGTGTTCACTGTGTTGCTGTAGACTTTAAGAAGTATCTATTTTGTACTGCTATTTGTTTGTGGAGTGTGGAGAGTCACCGGTCATTTGTAGGAGAGTTCCTTCCATCTATTGAAGCAAATAAAAATGCTAATTATAATAATTTTATTATAATTACCTTTTTTATTAGTTATTGTATAATGCATGTTGCAAATAGAAGTGATAGCCCTATAATTTCGAATTAATTAATTGTATAATGTATCTAATGAGCTAATTGTCGAAACATCGATCATAAAATAAAGATCGTTGATGATTTTCAATTTTAAAATATTTTGCAATGCAAAATGGATAAGCATTCATGGAAAAATACGAGATCGTAATTTTACGATGTTTCGAAAATGTGGTCTCCGTCCACATCCACACAACGGCAAAAGCATGGGGTGTGAAATGTTACCTCTTTTTTATGTGCAACAAGGGTTAGTCATATAATCATTTTCAAAGTATATGATAGAGTTGGGAATGGTTTGAATTGATATGGGTTCCTGGCTTCATGGTTCCCGTACTTTCACTAACTTTCTTTAAATGTTCCAAGCCAGATTCCAGGATGTTGTTGTGAGATTGACAAGGTTTTTAATTAAATGCCAACAGGATTAAAATATTAGGAAAAATATATTGATTATTTGTGGCATATTTTACCTGCGTTTATTGGGTAAACTTCTTTGTATCTGACTGTTGTTTAAATAAACGAATAATAAAATTGTGGTCATTTGTGTCGTCAATAGTTGTCATAAAACGTACATCGGCATAGACGAGCTCTAAATGAGGCCCAAAACGCGCCTGCTCTTCTCATAAGATAATTCCTCTTCATAAGGATTAGTAGCAGAGAGGCTAATAAAATGCTTTACCTATTTTAAGTGTCAATGTAGACCTCGGAACAGTTGTCTGTGAATAAAGTCATATGTGATAAGCATGAAAAATGAAGCTTAGGTCAGAGAAGGCTGCCTTTTGATAAAATGTCGACATAGCGAAAATCATTTTTAATTATATTAAAGGCAATGTATTGCTATTGCTTTATTGACAAATTAATTAAATGTCCTCTTCACAAAATCAAGTGGGATTAGTAAAGTAGCCGCCTTAAGGGAGAGTGTGTAAAAGTTTCTCCTATCCTTGTCCTAGGGTAGGGTCCTTCCCAAAGTTTTTCAAAATTCTTGGTCAAGTGGAGGTTAGTGTAGAAGGAAAGAACTGAAATCTTAGCAAAATAAAAGTGGCAATAAGAGAAGTGGACACGAGAGGTGAACAATTGTTAAAACAGGTAAAAAAGTTTATTTCCATTTTTGCGCTTAAAACTCGGTGTGTACAAAACATCCATTTGGCTTTGGGCGTGAACATTGGAAGAGTTCAAATGAAATCATTATCATTTTGATTGAGTGAGCAAGAAGAACACTGGAGCAGTGAACTACGGTTGAAAGAATGATTAGCCAAATCGGAGGAATGCATCCCATTAACAAACATATTATTATTATTATTATGAATTGCATTGAAGAAGAAAGACATGAAGGGAGGAGAGGGGAAAGGTTGGCTAAAGGAAAGGATGCTCAACGTCCCATTCTTATCGTCAGTAACACACGCCCTTGACATACTCTGCGACTTGGGGGGCAGTTGCGTTGTTGCTCACCGACAGTCGATCTTCGTCGTGGCAGTTGAAAGCATTCAAGGAGCTGTTGCTGCCTGACAGTTCGGATGTGGCACTTGAGGAAGAAGAGAGTCCGTCATTGTCAGAATTGGTTTCGCCGGTGGCGGCCGAGGACTGAGATTCCACGAGCTCTTCCAACACCAAATCTTCCTCATCCTCCGCCTCCTCTTTCCCCACCCTCTCCACCTTGTCACAATTGCTTAGCGCTGGCTGCTTCGCAAGGGCTGCTGTGACTATAGAGTTCAGGCTCCCGCAAATCTACGACCAGTCACAAAACATCAAGTAAGTCATACATCTTTAGGCTCATCTTTAGGAGCAACAACTTGGACTCAGAACAGCTAATAATAATATACTCAGTCCTCAACAATACACGTACACACACACACACACACACAGTCTATCTACACTACCACCCGGCCACCACTCTTATCATACGCTTTAAATTGTAGTTTAGTTTAGTACTATCTACTATTGGCTATACGACAGACACTAGCATTACATGTAACTGCCCCTTCCAGTATCCAGCAATACATATACGCATAATAATTGTACCTCTGGTTACGAGAGCCAGGCTTTTGGCAATCACAATCATCAGTCTTTCAGGATGTTCGAATACTTCTAGATCTATTTAGATAATTTCTAATCAATCTAAAGTGGCCTTAAGGGCACTGGACACTTTTATTCAGGTGGGTCAATTAGGAAATACAAGGGGAAACGGTATATCTCCTACACCCAACCCGTTCAGCTACAGCACTTGGGGATATGTGTTTTTATTCTTGCATTCATCGTCAACTTCCCAAAAAGAGGTTTTTCCATGTCCCGTTGTAATAGTCCATACTTTACCCACCTGAACAACTAAAAATACCGTTGACTATAGAAGCACCCTTTGGGCTAGTCTTATTCCTTAATCAACCAGATTCGATTGCATTGCAGATAAAGTTCCCCTCTGTTGACATGTCTTGAAAATCAGATCTTACAGCCGAATCCTGTATCACTACTTGCACTTGACTTGTCAATAAGGGTTGCTTCAAGTCAACCTCAAGTCGCCTCGGTTTTCGAGAAAGCACTTTGAGTGAAGTATCAAGGTGGTCTAGGAGGTACCTTGGAACTTAAAGATAAAAAAATGAATCGAATCGGTTTTTTAAGACAGACTTCCCTCATCTCATCATTGAATACTTTCGTGTGGACACTAATTGTAACATAACGTGCTCAAGGACTATTGAACTATTTGTGACGTTAAAGATCACATACACTGGGCTAATAACTAAATGAAAAGTAATGCCTTAGTCTAAGGGCACTTGGGTACTTAGCGGGTGAATTAATTACCACTAACAAATAGAACTAACCTTAAGTAAATGAACTAATATGCAACTACGCTTACGCTAGTTATAGGCTTTACTTTTACTAGAGTTTTAGACTGCCTACTACTGTAGGTAGGCGCATTATTATTACACTCTAAATTAACTCTATAGAATTAACAAGGTCCTATTACGGACGCTTAAATTTCTAATGCTAAGACGCAGAGTACCAAGTGGCAGGCTGCGGCTGTGACTAAAGGAGCTAATGAGGAAATCCACTTCACTGAAACTAGAATCACAAATTATTACAATAATAATGACAATCCATCTCTAATTAATTAGTGACGCCCACTATGCTTCACTATAGTCCACTATACAATACCTACAATTACTAAATTGGCGCTGTTATTTACGGTATAGGGTCGCACAGTAAAACTTACAATCCATGACTTTGGTTACGGCAT
Source organism: Tomocerus minor (assembly GCA_009936455.2). Lineage (NCBI taxonomy): Eukaryota > Metazoa > Arthropoda > Collembola > Entomobryomorpha > Tomoceridae > Tomocerus > Tomocerus minor. The sequence goes on from JAAAYG020052405.1 coordinate 7,777, forward strand.
CGTGTGCGAGTAAGGTGACAATTCTTCCCTGCCATCATAATAACAGTTTCACATTTAAACTTTCAAGTATAATATATTCACTATCCTCCATCTGCTTCTACATCTTTATACAAAGCCTTGCATTCTCAACTGATATTATAATGCAAAAATATTGTTGTTCACTCTCGCTGCTGGTGTCATTGTGGCATGGGATCACTCAAAATAATTTCGTCAAACGGATTCTTAGCATTTATATTATATTATATGGTAGTTTAGGGTTAATACTTTTCCTTTGCGCCAACCACATCATATCCCGTCAATTATTTTACTCTAATCTGCTCAGCACAGCCTTCCTTAAAAACATGCAATTAATATTTGGTACATTGAACCCAAATTGTATTTCCTTTTGGAAAAACGGTTAACATTGTCCTTTTCTAATTTTCCAGCTGCATGGCAAAGGTTAATTTGTAAATGTGGCTACACTGAGCACAGAATGTTATTTTTAACACTTTTGAAAGTACAATTTCTCAGACGTGTAGACGACACGTGTCACAAAAAGTGAAAAATAATTGCAATAATTTCTATGTGTAAAAATATTGTAGCTAGTCGTGTTAAAAAAAACAGTCAGGAGCATTAAGTTCGCTTACTGGATTTTTTATAACAGCAGGCACTTCCAAATGAATTTTTTTGCGACATAATTCGATCAATCGGGTTATTCCTCCAATTCTGTTTTCGTGGTATTTTTCTTCCCATGCATCCAGTAGAATATTATAGTAGCGAGGACTTTCAAAGAATGGAAAATATGAATAGGAAGAAAGCGTAGGAAAAATTCGAGTGAAACCGTCGCATTGACTTAATTCATCTTCAGCGCTCACTAGTTGCCGTAAGTCCCCAGGAGTTAACACTTCCAGAACTTCTTTCAAATACTGAAACAATAAGATTTAAAAGATTGACAGAAGTTTAAACACTATCTATTTAATAACAGCTATTTGGATAATTTTAGAAAAGAAAGTCTCCTGACCTGGCTGCGATGAGGAAATAAGGTTCTAAATAATTGTTGCTTAATCTTTTCCTCTTTAGATAAATAGGTACAGTAGACCCTTTTATCGAAAACGGGGCTTTCTTGCTCCAATTCCACATCAAGCTCTTTTAGCAACATTTTCTATACAAACACAATCATAACGTATTATTTTCTGTCCCAGATTTACGTATGTTTAGATGGAAACGGATAGTATGGGACATACCTTCATATCCACGGGCATTTTCGGGTGGAGGTGAAAGCCGACAATGTTGAGCACCTCTTGCACTAATGGTCCTTTAACGGCTAAGTCAAGGGGCGAGGACGAATGGAGCGATGGACTGATGTTGACCTCCAGCAACCACGGCTTCAGTTGGTTGTCGAATATGATGTCAAAGCCGAAGAGTTCGTAGCCATTGTATCGATTTGGCATTGAGGATGAGGCGGAAGAAATCGAGTCTTCCGCACAGATCAGAGTCTTAATAACAATTTCTTCCACTTTCTGCTTCAAAATACTCGTATTCACATTCTGCGCTTCCATATAGCGCCAAAGCGTTTTTAATGTCCTGCACAGAAATTATAGTCGATTGTCATCCAATGGTAAAAAGGAAATTATAGTCGATTGTCATCTAATGGTAAAAGGGATTAAATGTTCCGTGTCGACTCCGCTCTAGCATTCCTCATTTCAGAATAATCAAGAAATCTTTTCATTTTTAAAAAGCAACGCTTACCATTTATGTCCGTGGCAAGAATCAGCATCTTCATTTTGCGTATACAATTCACAGTTTCTATTGATGGAGTAATTTGTCAAGTGCATGTAGCGGTCTCCAACAGTGCTGGATTTTGTTGAGTATTTAACAGGTGCGAAGCGAACCAATCCGTCGTTGTACATATACACCCTACAAACAATACAACAAAAGGACTTGTGATGCATCTTCAATCTAATCTTATTTTTAAGTTAGCATAAAGCCGAAAAGAGAGAGAGTGTGGACAATGACTTACTTGAGGGGATGAAAACTAGTAACCAACACATAGAGTCTAAGGTCAAACTTTCGATCGTTGATTAAATATGGGTTTGCTATATACATCTGAACAATTACTGGCTTCTTCTTTGGAACTTGGTTCCACTTGTTGACGACCCTGATGCCAGTGCCACGGGCTGCAGCAGGCTGTTAACAACAAACGCCATCAATCATTAAAAATGAGAACGACACTTAGTTTAATCAGGGATAATAATATACGGATGGGACGATTAGCATTTCACCATTTTAGCCAATAGTTTGTATTTTCATACCAAAAGTTGACAGAATGCTTTTTGCGAATAGTTACTGTAATTATTCGTGAATAGTATTTTTTCAGCTATTCACGAAACGCCTTCTGTCAAATTTTGGCGGATAACAGGAATAAAAAAATAAACTACTCGCTAAAAATATTCGTTTTACCCCTAATGAGGGGTTTCAACCACAAGGCTTGTAAACCTTGTAGAAGGAAGCTGGTAGAATGTCTAATCACAATTTGGCCACTGAAGTTATTGATATATGAATAAACGATGCTTGGATTAAAATGAATTTTGGGAAGCAAGAAATAATCGTACTGGCTTGACAATCCACGGAGATCCTTTTGTTCCACTAGCTTCCCATGCCGCTTTTAATTGTTTCGTCTCTTGAGGTAGAACGTACGTCCTAGGCACGAAGCCAAATTCTTCTCGGCCGAACTTTGTCATGAACCTATGCACATTTTTCCACAATCTGTCCTTGCGCCCAATTTGAAAGGTGGCGGGAAGGTGATTCATTTTTTGATAGTCTTTGAGTGCGCTTCGAAAGGAAGAGATCTACACAAAATGCATATATACAAATTTATATACCTACTCACAAAATATAAAACCAAAATAATAATACCAATTATAATATAAAATAATATATATAATATAATTGCAATTGGTAGAAATCTGCGGTTAGCACTACAGATTTTGGAGCATTGACCAAAGAATAGTCCAGGTCGATTAATATGTATGTCTGAATGTACAACAAGCAAATCTAATCGACTAAGGAGATTTATGACAATGATGAGTGACTCACCTTCATATGCTTTCCCCATTCACCTCCCCATTCAACAGTTTTACGAAGGAGACGAAATCCTATAAACCACAAAAATGTAAGTGAACTAACTGTACTGGGTCTTAAAGGTAACTTCATTTTGAAGCAGTCCAATAAATAATAATGCAGTACCAGAGTTGGAAACGGTTTTTTTGACGACAATGGGTGTGATGGGAGACAATCTCC
>JAAAYG020052416.1:0-11054 GCA_009936455.2 Tomocerus minor
TTTCGTACAGTTTTGTCCTATCTCCCCTATAGGGGAATTTCCACTACTTTATTATATCCGTTTACTATGGTTTATTTTTTCTTGTGAGGTTTTCCTTTTCATATACAATGTCAATTTGCATGCATCATTATTGAGAAGCGGCATCGCTTCTTTATAACTTCCTTTTGTCTGTCTGTCCGTACGTCCGTCCGCATGTCCGTATACACGATAACTCAAACGACGTCAAACTTTCAGGATATGTTCTAGGGGTACATGGGACAATCCAAATAGAAAATTGGATTGCTCCATCTATCCATTCCCCTTCTGGGGATGGAAAATTTTTATGTCACGAACAATACTTAACAACACGAGCAAGAACGAACGAAATTTAAACTAACCGCCGCTTCGGATGTGTCTCATATAGTTTCAATATTACAAATTGCAAAAATAATATCTATAACTGTCATAAATAAATACACCCATAAAGCCTCTCCCATTATTCCATAAAGTCAATCAATTATTTTGTAATACATCTTGTAGCGCAATCTTAAACAGTACCCTTCGATTTTAGACAGTTTTCATATAATTAAAGAAGGTATGTGTCATCAGGAGTTTTGAAGAAAACACCCAAGAATTTTAAGAAATTCCCCGCCATTTTAGAAGTCGTTTTCATGAATACAATTAGCCCCCTTGAAATATTTTAGGAAATTTTTACCTTTTTTAAAAATTAATGTAGATGACATTTTTGGCAATAAATAATGAGAGAATTATATAGTTCAATTGTTTTGTTGGTGTTGTGTATATAATAAGTAGCTCTAAAATATTTGGTTGTTATCTGAACAAAAGTATAAGAAGATTGACATTTTTGAAAACAGGCTAGCCTTGACAATATGTAATATATTTCAACTCAAAACTATAAGCACCACCTTTATGATGTTCAAAATGTGTTCAATATTTTTAGCAACATTTTTTGATAGGACGACAAATGACCTAAGAAACCTTAGGACTTAATATTATAATAAATGCTTTCACATAAAATCATTAAAGAAGAATTACAAGTATAATCCATTATAGTCATGGTTTCCGATTTCCCCATTTTGATAGGCACATGGGAAAAGTGGGAAATTTTTGGGAAATGGTAAAGCACTATGGGGAATGAAATGAAAGAAAAATTGTGATAATTGTCAAAATGCGAAACTTTTACACATTTTAAAACCCTAATGTATATAAAAATGCATTCTGCATTCCTCCGTTCATGATCACATTCAAGTTAAAGCACTGCAACTGCAAAAAATAATAATCATGAAATTTTAACAAAATGTAGGTATAAATAACCAAAATAACTCAGATACCTACTGCTTTTTTGACTATGAAGATAAAAGTTAATATTTGAGTGTTAGTTGGCAGTTTTCGTACATTTTGTTGCATTTTTTAGTTTTATCCCACCACATTCTTTGATTTCCCACTTTTCCCACCCACTTGACCTTTTGTTTCCCACTTTTCCCACTTGGAAATTGGGAAACACTGTAGCAATAAAAACATGTATGCAAATGTAGAGAATAACATTTTGAACACATTTTTCCTTTGAACATTTTCCATAAAGCCATTTATTTAGGAGAAGAGTAGATTTCAAAAATTGGAAATTCCAATGTAAATATCGAAATTTGAATTTCCCAGAATAAAAATGTATACTCTTCTTAAGGTTAAAATATTATTATAATGTTTGTATCAAATCCAAAGTATAAGGTCGGCACGCCGTAATTTTTTTTTGTTGCCACATGCCGTAAATGCCGTAAATGCACCAATGCCGTAAAATCCGTGAATTCCGTAAATATATTATGTATGTATATATAATTTACATACATACATATATTTACGGCAGGCCGCAATTAAAAATCGTGCGGCATTTACGTCAATAAACGGTAGGCGACATATACGACACAGTCGATACTCTTATCAAATCGCACATTTTCACATAACTATTCATAATACTTTCCAAACGATTTATTTATCTACTTACTAAAGTGTTCAAAAGAAACTGTAGTTTAATACTCAGCTGCCATCATTACTCGTCGTGCACACCACGTTACTCAGTAGTTACATCTATTACTTATATACCAAGAGTTTATTATTTACTAAAACTTCTTACTTGTTCACTATAACATCGACTGTGATTGTAAAGATAGCTACCTCAATAATACAAAATAAATTTAGCTATCTATGAAAAGCACAATTTACAAATGGAGACTTGATTATACCGATGCGAGAAAATTAATTTCCTGCAAAACAAAACTCGAGAAATATTCTTGGTGTACGGAAAATTGAAATTAAGTACCTACTATACATATGTTGGACTAAATGAAAGGTTCTAGTTATGGCACAGTTAATTGCGTAAGATTTATCAGTTTACAAAGTCGAGTAAAATTTCCGTTTCTTTGAAGTAGCAGCTCATCTTTTCTATCTCTAGCTACTTAATTACTAACTTATAATATGAACTAATCATGGTTGTTCGGACTTTTCCTATACCCTTCTATGTAGCATTGTAGTAATATTTGTGTGTGTATAAATGTACGCGCAAACGCAAAGAACAAGTTTTCAAGGTTGTAATTGTCAGAACGTTTTGGTTTGTGACTACAACGATTTGTGAGTAAAATGTAGTGAATTTCGGCTGAAGCAGCCAGTAGCCTCTGCAAGAGCGTGCAAGTAAGACGACTTTTGGGAGTGTGCTCTGTAAGTAGTGTTCTTTGCGTGTGTGCCTATTATTTAACGGTGTAAATTCTAGGTTAGTTTAATTGGTGACTACGAATCAATTAATAAAGTTACCAGTTAATTAGGTTATCTGTTTGTCTGAAGTGTTATCTGTGATTTACTCTGTGAGGCAGGTAGAATTGCATATTTACTTCAATCAAAAGAGGACAGGTAACAGTTGACAGTAACCACACGCATTGACATACGAGTAGCTAGTTTCGAGTTAGAGAAGTGTATCTAATTATGGAAGCTAGTGATTTGAACTGAAAAGTACAGTGTGGCCTTACAACCCACACCTAGTTGCAATTGACGATTAGGCCAATAATAACCCATAGAACGCCAAATCCCAACAATGGTACCTGTTGTGATGCGTGGCCTGATTTATCAGTCCTAGCCTGTTAGTTTCCCCGAATGTGTGTCTTGCCTACATGACTCGATTCATTCATTTATTAATGCAAAGCTGAGGTGGATGTCATTGGGTTGTCATTTTGTCCTTAGCAGAATGGACGAAGGACAGGATAAAAGTTTAATGCGATAAACGAATTGGAAAATATTGGGCTTCTACTGCCGTGTAAAATCCTTATGTCTTTGGCGGTCTTTGTCTTGGGCATTGGAATTTATTTCACAAGTCATAGGAGCAAGTAATTTATTATGTCCTTATGTCTAAAATTGTTCTAATACAGTAAGAGGTTAGCTACATAATGTTTCTTCCTTGTGCGTGGGCGAGTTATAAATAATAAATGTATGCTTACCTGATGTATTTAAACAAAGTGCTGTTAATTGGATGAATTGGCAGTGGGCAGGTATTACTGTAAGTTATTTCGACAATGGCTAAAGCATCAGTAGATATATAGCAACATAAGTTAAAACCTCAGCATCGATATGCGATATGTATTAAAATATTTATAAGGTACACAATAATAAAATCGATTGTAATCCTATTGCAGAATAGCGATTTTCATTAATTTTTCAAAACTTGAATCTATCCTTGAACACATTGTTTTTTCAACAAGTAATGCATTCTTATTGTCGTGATATAGCTGTATAGGTATTTTCGGCATGAACAATAATCATCATATACTGAATACATTTTAGTCAATTTCATGCACTGATTTCCTATATTTACGAAAACTTGATAACTAAGATCTCTTAGCTGTATGTCTGTCCGAGTGATTTAATGTGTGAATGAGTGGCCAATTTGGTGGCTGTCGTCGGGGCTGTGGCCGGCTGACAATCGCGCCAATGCTATGCGATTTGTGACTCTTGCAATTATTATTGTATGGCAGTCCCATCTCCTTCACATTACAATTGTTTTTCTACATTTTGTGGCTTAATGAAAATGACGAAATTAGCAATTTCTTCATCCTGGTGTTTTGGGCATGTTTGTTAGAAGTCAGTTATTCTCTACCACTTAAAATGGCAAAGTCTCGTAGGGTTGTCCTGGTCAACGGTCCATTGCTCATTATGTTAATCATTCTCACAATCGCCTACAAGAGAAATGTCATCCAGATTAAGTCGAGCTACGTCCCGTTAAACAACTCGAATCCATTAAACATTTGGCAAATCTCTCTTTTATTTTTACATTCGGTAAACTTCGGCACAGTAGTGAATTTAATCCATTCAGTCTGACATTTGAAATGGAAAATGATATATTATAAGTTTTGTAAACGAGACCAGAAATACTATCGCGGCAGCTGTTCAAAAATATAATACAATTAAAAGTGACGACATTGTACAAGACCTCAAATTCAAGGATGCTATCGCGATTCATACGAAAGAATAGGATGTCTTTCTAAAGTGAATTTCATGGAAAACATGAGAAATACAATGCAATTTCCCTTGGGATTTCCTTACGAAATGTAACAATTCCGCAATAATCCTCCAAAGTTCTCGCTTGTACCGCGTCCCGAAAGTGGCGGAATAGAGGCCACAGAAAATACTGTACATGGAGCTCCTAAAAATTCACTGTTGTCCGAAACAGCCTACTCTTCAATCAGTAGTTACGATGTTCCCATGGTCACTCCATTTTTGAGAGAAAGGATGTTTGCTATCAATCATTCAGGTATTTTTTCTTTTGGTTGGATCATTTTAAGAACCAAAATTTTACAAAACGTAGAACGTGTTGGGGAATCCATCCTCCACGACCCTTGACATTCGAGTAATCGAATATAGGAACTATATTTCACATTTGCTAATTTTATATTTTTGTTAATATCCTAATTAGAAAGCTAACTTAATAGTGTAATTAATATATACTTAACTATTGGGAGACTTAGAAATAGAAAAGAGAAAACTTCGTCATTGTATATACATCATGTTTTTAAGATTTTATATCCTATTTACTTTTGGGCTAAAAATCTAAGTTAAGGGCCTCCGTTTTGCCAACATTTATATTTTGTAAAATGGCCGTTGATTTGATTTGATTACGGCCGTTTGCAATCACGCACTGCTCTGCAAGTTGATAATTTTCCAAATTCAAATTCCCAGTATCCTATTCTCAAAGTAAATCAGTTCTCCTATATGTGGACTATTTAAAAATAAAAATAAATGCTGGCCTTTGGCTCAGATATTTAGCCTCAAATAAAGCTTTCCGAAGTGTGGAGAACATTTTGGGTAGATAGCTTCAACTAACTTCCATTAGCAGAGGCAAATATAACTCCAGACGTGGGTAGCGCCTTCCCCAAATTTTTTTCTAATAAAATTTGACTGAAAATTTTTTAGTAGATGAATATTGAACGTTTAAAAAAGTTTTTGCTTTTTATTTAATTTCTGCCGACACGATTGAGGAATTTTGTGTGTTGGTCGCTTCGTCCAGCGCATCTTCATACTCAAACACGGAATGAAAAACATTCATTTAAAATACGGTTGCGGACGTAACATTTTTAGGCAACGACACGGAATTTCCCGGAGGCTGAATCGACAGATTACGAAATGGTGACAGTAACGGTAATATACATAGCAGATGCATAATAATAAACAGATTGGTTGTCAGAAAAAGCAGTTCTGGGATGGAGCTTAAATCTAGTCTACTTACCCACAAATTTTTGAGCGTTTAAAACAAATGAAAAAGAGCAATAATTAATTTTTTGTTTATATCGCAATGAAGACAATAATCAAGCGGTTTCAATAAACCATGGTCCTTCGGCTAATGAATAGACAGGAATTTTTATCATCATTTGTGCACCCAATTTGCCGCATATCAAAATGTAGTTAAATATAATAAACATTTAAAAAACGGCTGTAAATAAGTAGCGGTGATTGATTTACGGTGAAATACGAAATACACATTATTAATGGCGAAAACCGCGTGATTTACAGTGAAAAAAACATTAATCCTACGTATTCTGGTTCTCTGGGATTGTTGAAATCATTCCGATATAGTCTGGTTCACTGGGATTGTTAGTATAATATAAGTCCGTGGTGCTATCATAACAATGCGCTACTATAAAAGTTCATGGGGTCCTCCGATTTACCCCAAGGACACATTTGCAGAGTGATGTATCTCGAACCGTTCGTGAGTTATCGTACTTTCAGACCGACAGACAGGACATTCATATAAAGTAGCTAGCGCTACTTAATAATCGAAATTTGTGTTTTACGTATCAATCGTGTTTGGCTTTATAATCTTCAAATCTTTACTTATTTAATTAGTTTATATTACAAATGCTATATATAGCAACCTCCTTATAAGCTTGGCATAATCCCCTGTTGATGCCTATCAATTTGATACCGTAAATCTGTATTTTTTTGAGAATTAAATAAAGCGTTCAAGAAATGGCGTTTTTTAATCTCTTCAAACAAAATACATTGCATATCTACCATTCGACAAGGAATCCCATTTCTCAAGTTTAAAAAATTGCGAGGTAAAGGATCCCCGCCAAACGAAATAGTAAACAACAGGTGGTAACTTTGTTTGGAAAGTCAACAAATTACAGGTGTACACTTACACCTTCAAAATTGCTGTTGAAAAATATATAGCTCATCTGTCGTGAATAAATAATTTCCAAATAACTACTTATTTGACACATGTTAACTACATACTAACAATTAAATATATATTTACAACTTAATGTACATAAACTATATAAAAAAGTTCACACTTATGGAAAAAATGTACAATCAAACACTTGATCATTGCAATGCACACTCCATCGAAGGCAACAGGTAATTTATCATTTTAACTATTAAAAATTTTATCAGTTTTGTTCATCGTTTTTCTGTGCTTTTCATATTGAGAGACTTTCTTTTTTGTCGCACAAGACACATTAATTATTTTCCAAGCAAACGAATCGTTTTCGATGATGGAATTTCGTTTTATCTATCCATACACTGTAATGTCAATTTACTTATGGGACGCATATAACAAATTGTTGCTTATTCCAATGTAGTCGTTTACAGTAGTGAAATTGTAAGGAAATAATTTGAGAATCATTCTACTATCTGTGCGTAATCTATCCATAACACGGGATAACGAACTAATTCTATGATATTTTCCGTGATTTAAATTTATTATTCAATAGGCAGTTGGTGATTCGGCTACAACGGCTTGGCTGCAGTGCAATAAAGAATATATTGAAAGATTTTCCAAGTTTACGGTAGGTGATGTTTTTTAATAATTTTTATTGTTAAAGCCGTGTAGGTACTCGAAATTTTTTTTTCGGAATGCACTGGTTGGTGACATTTTTTATTCAGGTGTCAATTTTGTTATATTAGTAATTTGTAATGATGATTAAATTATGTTTTAACTATTCAGCTTTCATTGGAAGACTTTCATGATTTTAAAAGATGGGAAAAACGCGGAAGGAATTCTCAAGAAAAAAATTGTTGCTCATTCCTTTACTGGGCAACCAAAAATTCCATTTCAGCTGGCGAAATTGGTGAAAAAAAGTGATTGTCGAAAAACTTATACTGAAGAGCGCAAAAAAGAAAAGGCACACAAATGCAATGTGTGCTTCAAACAGTTTTTACTTCCATCTGCATTGAGAAGACACGAAATAGTGCACTCCAAAGAAAAACCTTTTAAATGTCAAATATGCGACAAATCCTTTTTAAGACTGAATAATTTAAAATCACATCAAACAGTACACAGCACAGAAAAACCTTATAAATGCAAATTGTGCAATAAATCCTTTTCACGATCGCATAATTTAAAATCTCATCAAACAGTACACAGCGGTGAAAAGCCTTTCAAGTGCGAATTGTGCGACAAATTCTTTTCACGATTAAATGATTTAAAATTCCATAAAAATACAGTACATAGCAAAGAAAAACGTTTCAAATGCGAATTGTGCGACAAATCCTTTTCGCATTCAAATACTTTGGAACATCATATAAATGTTCACACAGGAGAAAAGCCGTACAAATGCAGTTTTTGTGAAAAATCCTTTAGACAGCCTACCCATTTGAGAACGCATCTAAGAAGTCACACAGGAGAAAAGCCTTACAAATGCAAGTTTTGTGGAAATTTCTTTTCGGAATCTGGTCCCCTGAAAAATCATGAAAGAGTACACACTGGAGAAAAACCATTCAAATGCAAATTCTGTGAAAAATTATTTTCGGAATCTGGTCCCCTGAAAAAACATGAAAGAGTACACACTGGAGAAAAGCCTTACAAATGCAAGTTTTGTGGAAAACTCTTTTCGGAATCTGGTCACCTGAAACAACATGAAAGAGTACACACTGGAGAAAAAACCTACAAATGCAGTTTGTGCAAAAAAGAATTTGCACGGCAGGGTCACTTGATAGTACATATAAGAACGCACACTGGGGAAAAAACTTGCAGATGCAATTTTTGTGGAAAAATGTTTTCAGATGGTTTTAACCTGAGAAACCATGAAAGAGTCCACACGGGAGAAAAACCATTCAAATGCAAATTGTGTGACAAATCTTTTTCACATTCAAGCAGTTTGAAAATTCATATAAATATCCACACGGGAGAAAAACCTTACAACTGCAGTTTGTGCAAAAAATCGTTTAGACAGCCTTACCAATTGAAAGCGCATAGAAGAACGCATGATATGCTGTAGAAAATCCAAATGCAAATGGTGTGGTAAATGCTTACTTCATTTGTTCCCGGTAGTGCATTACATAACACACCAGAGAACGGGCCTTACAGATGTCAGTTTTGTTAAAAAAATATATTTTGAAAACGCAATAAAGGAGACTTTTAATTAATTTGCTTTATGTACTGGTTCGCGAGATCCGAGCGGCTAAGGTCTTCAGTCCTTACGCTGAATGGTGTCTCAACCTGTACAGGTTCGAATCCCGGCAGAGATTGCCTGGCTAATATTAGGTATGAATAGGTCTAGTTACTGTAGTAAAATAATTGCTATAGTGCAAAGACGGCTGTGGAATATGTGGATGGGTAGGTATGCGGTGTTTCCTCGTGATATCTGCCCTGTATATTCGTTATTGGGGTATTATCTGCCCGTCTACATATCCATAAGTTAATCTAGGTATCCAAATACAGTTTGGTGTTCTAAAACTGATATGGTTTGGCAAGGTAGAACACTGAGTCGAAAGACCCTAGGTGAAATTAGCCTACGGAGTACTCAGAATATTCTAATGATACGGTATCAGCATAATCAGACAGCCCCGATAAAAAAAGATACAAGTACACTGCTAGCTGCTGTTGGACTGTCATGTAAGTGAGTTAGCACTCCTGCGTTTGGTCGGTGTAAGTATATAGTACCGGTTCAAACATTTCAACCGATTGAATTTGATGGAATCATCCCGACGAAAATCGATCGACCTCATTGGCTAATCTATGACGAGTTTAACTTTTTTAAAGAAGCAGAGCCATTGCCACTGCGCTATGATGTGTAAGCTGGGGCAGAATACATTCTTAGTGTACGTATGATGAGGTCGGAGGTGAAACTTAGTCGGATGATGAGGATGGATGTAGTGATGGGATGGGTTGATTCGGCAGAGGACTCTTGGGTTCATTCGGTTGAATTCACCCGCATATATTATTAAAGAGGCATTAAATCGAGCGCGCACTCATTTGAATATAAAGCTGCAAAAATAAATTTACAGACTACCAGGTTAGTACTTATTGTTGAATACCCTAGTAGCAAGACAGCCGAAACATATATTAAATTCCACTGGGAACCCTACTATCTCTTCTTCCTCGTCTCGATTTTTTCTTCCTGTAGTATTATAATTGGAGGAATTAATTGGCTTTGGGCACTTGCTAAAATCTTCTCAATTTCCTAAATAGGGCGGAATTGAGCAGTTGAATTATGCTGCGTGATAGGCTGGACGCATCTGCCAAATCTGGGCTACATTTGAGCACGAGCACGTGCTCAAAAGTATCCGGATACTTTTGAGTACCTTTGGCGCACCTGCTCAAAATTATCCGGATACCTTTGAGCACCCCAGCCTACAATTCAGAAAATGTGGACATCCTCGTTTAAAGACATCTGACAATGCCGTCCTCTGTTTTAGCTCGCCCTAGGAGATGTTATAGGATCGCACATTCTGTCCGTACGTACGTCAGTATTTAAATTCAGTCCACCTGTTAGCACGATAACTCTCGAACGCATTCGAGGAGATTGACCAAACCATGCATAAACATTGCATATGGGCCCGTGACGAACCCTATTCAAAATGGGCACAATCGGTTCACTTTTTGCACATCTTAATAGTCAATGTATGAAAATGTACATAAGAATAAGTAGGTATTGGGCTTTTATAAATTGTAATATAGATAGTATAAAAATCTTACTGCTTCTTACTAACATTGAATTTTGTAGTGAAGCAAATTTTTATGGAAATTTTACCGCTTCTACGCATCCATAATCGTCTGCAGTATAAAAAGACACTGCTTCTACTATTCAGACACCTTATAAATCATATTGCTACCATTCAAACACTTTGTATATTTTACTGCTTCGATCAAATGTAAACTACTTTAACTTTCTCCATTGATATGCCTTAAATGGGTGATCCACGCATGAATGAGGTAAACTTGGTAAATATAACTCTGACAAAACTTATTTAGGCCAAAAAATAACTAAAAACTAACGGCAAGCCGTAACAGAAAGCTCGCCCTAGTGAAGGCTACCGTGTATACAGCTTTACGGAAAAACATTAACGGAAGTAGTATTATTTTTAAAAAAATTTGGTAGAAGCGATTTCTAATATTTTATACCACTAAATGTAAAAGTTAAATAGAAGCAATATAAATTTTAAGTTGTCCGATTAGCAGAAGCAGTGTTTTTCTTTTTATATTGCAAAAAATTATGAATTCATAAGAGCGGTAAGATTTCAATAATAACCAGCTTCATCTAATTGAATCAGTTTCTAATATTTTAAACTATATATCG
>JAAAYG020052427.1:0-11053 GCA_009936455.2 Tomocerus minor
ACTAAAAGGTCAAGTTTCATTTTCCACGGCTAGAATTTTTGCGTTTTCCTACTTTCAAAGTTAATTCTTTCGTAAGTAAATTCAAAAAATGTTATATAAATCGATATGCGACAATGATATAGTTCTATTTTGGATTGGATACACTGAAATTCTTATACGAGTGTCACTAAAAGTACTCAATGAAGATTTAATACCTATATAGGTACTTTCTCCCGTTTCTCCCATTTCTCCCACTTTCTCCCGGGTGGTTGGGAGAAATGAGTAAAAGGTGGAAGAAGGCTAACACTGTAGCTAGCATTAGCTTCCCCATCAACTTATTATCGATTAGCTATATGTAGTGATTTTGATTACAGATAATAAATAAACATCCAGAAATGTAATTCAAAGGAAAACAATTTAAACTATTACTTAATATGCATTCTCCATTATTTCAACCGCCATTTTGTTGGTCACATTTTAAAATAAATCAATAAGTAATCATTTGTAATTATTTCAAATAAATCCACTTCTTGTGTTGGTTTTAATATCTAAAATTCACACGACTCTACTTACCTAAGTAACCAACATGTAGGTTTTTCGTTTAAAATATCATTAGTAACTTCAGCTAAAGGGGTACGCATGCGTTATGAATAGAAATACAAAGACTGTATTGACTTCTATTTTGGTGTAGAATTTTTAATTCAAGGCCTTTAGACCATTTAGATCTTGACAATTTAGAGATCGCCTCTATTGTAGAACACACAAGTCGTTAATTACGACTCATTATTTATAGAAATTCTTACCAATCAGAGATGACGTAATCCAGACTATAATAATGAGTCGCTTTGCCCTTGATTTAGTTGCCTTGAAGTGTAGTGGGTGGCAGATTGCGTACCAACGTTCTACTGAGATAACTGTTAAAGTCAGCACCGAAACTGAAACCGACACCGTCTAGGAACACAAATTACAAAATCATATCATAATAACCACAATCTAGACTTTTAATATTTACTATCACCCTTATAGTATAGAGATGTTATTGTATATACATATATAAATTTGGAAATCCACGAGTAATTTTAGATATTTGGCGCACGCCCAGCTATCCCACATTTTGATTTCATTTCAGAAGTTTGTTAATTAAACCGATTATTTAAATCACATTGTCATTCGTGGCAAGGTAAGTAGAGGCTAGTAGTTCAGAGGATGAATTTCAAGGCCTTACTTAGGACTGAGTTCCAGGGGGGGCAAAGTCAAATTTATGTTATTGATGAAATATGTCATTTCGCGTAAAAAGGGGAAAATTTTGCTCGTTTTTCCAAAAAATTTCTCTTTTTTCGACATTTCTGGGTGGGAGCATTGCCCATCCCCTAAATACGGCCATCGGCCATGATCGATTCATTTGATGCCTTTAGCTAACTGTAATGGTATAAACTAATTATAAAGCTATTAGGTAAGCGAACCTGGAGGTAGGGTATAATTTTGCAAAGCACTTTTCCAAGGAACCAAGTTTGGGTGACATCCCACAGAACTGTCGGGACCAAACAGAAGAGAATAACCATGAAGTCGGCAACGGCCAAGTTGACGATAAAGTAATTTGTGACTGTCCTCATCAATCTGTTACGGAAAACAGCGAAGATGACCAAAGCATTTCCTACGAGCCCAATTACAAAAACGACGAAGTGGGCCAAGATGAGTATCCATTCGTACTTGTCCGGGTAGACGTGACGATAAATCCGATCTTCGTAGTCTTCTTGAGGTTCACAGTAATCATTTTCATACTTTGAGCAATTGATTGTGGCGTTCCAATCGTCTCCGACATATTTCGGTTTATCAATCCCTTCAAAATCCGTTTCAATTTTACCTGTGTTGTTACGGGAGTTATTATACATAATTGATTGTAGAGAGAATGGCAATGTTTTCTGAAACACAGTTTGTAGAGTTATACAGCTATCTGTAAATAAGCAAAATTACAAGTATTCCGTTATTACCTCCAAACAATAAATTATTTGAGACAGGTTTTTCGTTAAATCATTTTTCACTGAATCCAGAATTTAATGTTGATACTGCAAAATACGTGTCCATTGCAAATTAGGTATAAGAAATGACAGTTTACAGGTACACAGACAGCAGAAGTACAGCAACAGTAGAAAAGAAGGAAAAGCACTTTGAGTGAGTAATGATAAGTTTGTTGAGTACCTTATTCCACTTGTACTGGGAAATGAAGTTTGTCCATACAGTTCTGGCCACTTAAAAATGAACCTGTCTAAAGAAATATGATTCGAATACACTGTTGGAAAAGACACCGTTTCTATTGCTGATAGGCTTTATTTTTGAGTTAGGTATGTGATTTTGGAGATGTTGGCAGGAGGAAATCAGGTAATTGAATAAAAGTTGGGATGGAAAGAAAGTAGAAGGTAAATTTTGAGAAAGCTAAAAGCTAATAATCTGTATAGCTAGACACAGTCGAACAGGATAGCTTGACTAACTACACAGACTGGATTGTGATTCTCGGAACAAAATTACATACCTATCGCAACTACTACGAAATGAAGTTTCTTAAGATATGTTTTCTGGATTATTTCTAACCTTTTGTTGTGACTACAAAATCGAATCATGTTAGCTATAACATTAACAATGAAATAGTATGAGAAAATTATTACTGTGTTCCTTATTCGCGTAGGTGCTTCGAAGACATTATTAAAAGTAAAAATGACGCATTCTTTATAATACTGACGAAACATAAAATTAATAAACGGAATGTATTCTTTGCACTACATATACCTTTTCTACGGAAATGCAACACAGGGTAATGCCACTATTTCAAGAAAAATATTAACAGTAGGTTCATTGGTATGACTACATATAGTAAATATAGAGTTGGGTTTCCCAGAAAGTGTGTGAAATAAAGACAAGTTCTTATTTGGTATTTTGAAAACAAAAACCTCGTGAGATTACTAGTATACCGACGTTTCCTTCGGACGGTATAATCAATCGACCTTTTATTTCAATATTTCAATATATTATATAAAAATATTCAGTTTTTTATTTCAATTAACAAAACACAGAAACAAAACAAATGTATTCCTTTAGAATTTGTCATGTCTAGTTATTATATTAGTATCAGTTTTAGGAATACCAGAATGTCATAGTAACACATCCATATCAAGTATTGAAAGAGCAGTATTAACTTGCCTAAATGTCTTATTGCAAATACTTACTTTGCTAATCTTAATAGCAAACGGTACACAAGCAGGCCTAGGTACGTATATGTATTTCCCACATTCTTTTGCAATGAAGCATCAACCCATGATTGATTAAACTTTTCCTGGCCAATAAATAATATTTCAAATGTGCTTTCAGCCTGTCAGCGATATTCAGTTCCAAGACAAATCAATACGCTCTTGCATTTCACTCATTTCATGACGGATTCCATAAAAATCCAAGACCTTTGAATCCTACCTGTCTACAATTAGTAGTTGCTGAGATTATTGTACGTGTAGTTAAATAATTAACCATTTCACTAATTCAAGCAAATTTTAAAATTGGAATGGAGCCGTAAGAAATGCAAACACCGCTGAAGAATAGTACCAATAAACAAGTAACGAAATAACACAATAATGAAACCTAGTTCTTCGAGATTCCTGTATGACTCTACATATTTTATATGTTTATATATATACCCTCACCATTGCACGAAAACAGCATCAAAATGAGCAAAAAGGTTCCTATTTGACTTTTGCCCTTTTGCTTTAAAATGGGGCAATGCGAACACTGAAGGATACACTTCACGGATTTATCTCCCAATAAGGAAATAAATATCAAGTCTTCATCAATAACTTTCCCTTTTTTGAAACGACCCCACAACTGAATACGGAGAACTGGAGATGTTACATTAATGAGAAGGTATTTTGTTTCTTAAGTCTTGCGAGCATTCCTTGACAGAGTTTTGATGGCTTACGGCTCTGGCCAATTCGGTTTTGTAAAATAATGAGATATTTTACTTTTTGGATCTCTGAAAATTTGCTTTACACATTCTCATAAGTAGATGGACATCATTAGATTCTTCTAAGAAGTGTGTTGTATCTACTCCGCTCTTAGGTGAGCCGGGATTATTCCGGGGAGCCAAACAAGACACCTACAATTTTGGAGTGGGCGAAAATCATAAGCCTAAGTGGAAGTGCTCCGATACGGGACACGCTCAGTGAAGTATACTTTTATTACTATCATGTGAAAATAGCTGCGTCTCTATCACAATCAACTCTAGAATGTCTGCACGCGTATCGTATTAGAGTCTCATTTCAGAGAATTATTACTGGATCATTTAATCACAAAAGAACTGTTCATTGTTGCCAAACAATGTTATGTTCAGTTCAATGTAGTATTATTATAAAATTCTACAAATACATAGTAACTTATTTGTTTTTAGTCTAAAGTAAACTTTTACTGAAATTGCAGTGGGAGAAAATTGTGTTTTACTGCTGTTACAGTAATTTTTCCAACTACTTAGGCTTAAGTAATAGAGAATTTTTAGTGTGTAGAGTAAATATAAAATTTAGGAGGATATCCCATCAAAGTTCCATTTTAGTAGAAAGTGAACGGCTGACTATATTGTCAAATGGTCTATTTATGTCTATCTATGTGGTTGTTCAATGCCACGGAAGGGCATTGCATGACTCCTGTGGCATGTTTCCGTTATCATTTAAGGAACACCATTCGATTTTCCTTAAAAAGGTAAGTAACATCAGACAACTTAGTAAGCAAAATAGCTGTAACCCTTTCCAGTAATGTATCACTTTATCGTATCGTATTGTATAACACTTTATTGTATGGTAAATAAATTCCCCAGGAAATAATGAAAAGAAAATAATTAGTATATAATAGATTGTATCCTTTCCGCATTCTCATTATGCAGGATCTGTAGTATACACGTGACGTAGTAGTCGGCGAACTGGCCCAGGACAACTGAACCCTAGGACAACTGGCTCTAAAAATGGATTAGCGATGGATCGATGAAATATTTGTTGTCATGACATAACTCACTCTGTTTATCTGACGAAGACAACAGTTTTAATTCTCTAAAAAGTAAAGATTATTGCATTTATTGATGCCTTGAATGTGTAGCGACTATTTAATATGACAAAACCTTTTACTCATCTCTGCCTATCTCCTTATTTTAAAATTATCTTAAAATTATCTTAAAATTAAAAATGTATCAAAACGAATGGTAATTCTACAATCTAATAATTAATTGAAAAGAGCCCAATGCATTCAAGCTATTGATAATAATAATGCAATTATGTCACAAATATTTAAGTGGAACAGTACATTCGCGAAGTTGAACCGTTTACTCCGTTACACTGACTACAGGGTTATACATCAAAGGGGTTTCTGTATGGCAATTCCTACTTTTAATGACATAGACTAGTGTTGTACAGAAAAATTTGTAACAGCATCATCAATGCTATAGGAATATAACGACATATTTTATTCAAGTACATAAATTCAATTATTCATATTTGTCACAAGTTAGTTATTCTATCACTTATTGGGAAATGGTACAAAGGAAAAATATTTAGTAACAGCATAATTCCATCATAAATCGGAATATCCATGGCCGCCTTTGTTTTTTGATGTGCATCAAAAACTGCAAGTATATATATATATCTTTATCATATAATGACATTTTACACCTGATAGGACCAAAAATATAACATGGGTGCAGGGGGCATGGCGGACAACGAGGAACAACCTAGGAATTTGAAAATTACCAATTTTGCTGTAAAAGAAATTACGTACCTATAAAGACTTTTAATCGTAAGTTCCGAATCTGAAAACAGTTTTTGTCTGTGACATTCCGTGTATAAACTGTAGGCGGTTCCTCGTTGTCCGGCATGCCACTTTTGCCCCCCCACCACCATGCCCTGCGCCCATATTTTATTTTTGGTCCTATCATTTGTAAAATGTCATTATATATATGATACAAATCTATATACATGCAGAATTTGAAGCACATCAAAAAACAAAGGCATTCCGGATATATAATGGAATTTTTCAACATTCTTAGTTGATATAATTTAGTTTCATCAAAAATATTTAATTGGAAATAACTCTGAAATTCTAAGATTATCAAATACAATGCACAAAGATTATATCATCATAGTTAAAAATAATTAGCTATTAATATTTTGTCCACTTATCCACCACATTATTATTTCAAATACCTACATAGAATGTGTGTTCAAATTAACAACTACGAATCTAATAATTCTATTAGAATTAAATCGGATTCTCCTTTCCTCCTTAAATCATATCTGAGCATATAGAACCCGACAAGTTTTATGAACTTGTGTGGTTTTAACAGTTAATGCATATCAATAAAACATCATTCATATAAACAATTAGAGAAAGTATTAACTGTCCGTTATTTCATTCGACTGTATATTTCTTCCACGTCAATTTGCGAAAGAAACTCTTTTTTATCGATTGGTTGCCCTCTCTGATATTCAAATACATAAAATTCCGCTTCCTGGTCGGTAAAATAAAAAAGGGGACAGAATATGTCAAACTTGTTTATTCTCCAGTTTAAATAGCCCACATAAAAACGTTGAATGCACGCGCTGCAGCTCTTTTGGTGTTCAAGTACGTCAACAATTAGCTGCATATTATTGTGCCATTCAAAATTCAATTCGAAATTCAAAACCAGATCTTTTGTTCGAACATGAGAATCACAAAATTGCTTTATTTTGAAAGGTTGGGTAGGCATCAAAATAAGTCTTTCCAAGTTTAATCCGTCTGTGCCTGAATTCGAAATCTTGATTCCATGGAAAGATATAACCTTGATTGTTTTAGGAATTTGCGCTAAATCTAATTCCAATTTTCGATTATCGCAATAGTTCTTTCGAATATGAAGGTGTATCAAATTAGGGAAAGCTAAAATGTCAATAAGTGATGAGATGTTGTTTACAAAAAAATCAACACTTATTTGTAAAAACTTTAGATTTTCAAGAGCTCTTCCGCCGAAACTAAAATTACCTTCTAAGATATGAAGAGTCAATTTTTCTAAAGACAATGGAACATTTGAAATGCCAAAAGCCTGACAATAATTCACGGTAAGTTCTTTGATTTGCATTTGAGTTTTTTCAATGAATGTTGCTTGGTTTAATGTCAGCTGATTAATCTCCCATCGACATGTTTCAAAGTTTGTAAGTGTAGCATCCGTCAACTCAAGTTGCTCAAGTTTACCACATCCATTTAACTTCAAAGAGAGGTTTGATTCATGTTCTCCATGCATAGGACCACTCAAAATGATAGACTTTGTTTTAGAAAAATCAAAAATGTCGTTCAGATGTACTTCAGTCAATTTATTTCCATCTTTGAAGAATGACACGTACTCCAGTTTTAATTTGATTGGACTAATTTGAATTTCATTTTGGATATTTATCTGGACATATTTAAAAGCCAATTCTTTAATACAAGTGAATGAATTAACATCTACGCTGAAGTTTGTAAGATCGATACCCTTGGGACCACAAATGATTGACAATTTCGTGTTTTCTTTACTTTTTTTATTTATCATAGCACAGTTAGAAAGCCATGGAGTTAGACTCAACTTCCTGACTTTTTTAAAAGCACTGGTCACTAATTTTATCTCATTTAATTCAAGTTTTGTTATGTGATGACCTTGTGTTTCGAAAAATGTATTTAACTCATCAACTGACCAGGGCATTTGATATTCTGCCGTTCGTTCTCTACAGAAAGCAATGTTTTTAAAACCAAGCCCTTTAAGTGACGACAGTGACGGGTTAGAAAAGACTTGATGGAATTTTAAAAGCTTTCCGGAACGAAAAAAATCAACTGATCGATTAGTCAAAACGCTGAGTCCAACGGAAGACCATTCCTTTGACACCAAACGTAAATTTATGGAGTCCGCAATATTCAAATATCCGAACAGACATTTGATCACCTGAAATTCCATGCAAATTTTAGTTAAATTACATTTTAATGCAGTTAAACTCAATCGTTTGGGGTGCATACTTTGGAATGGAAATAAACACGCAAATTTAAATGCATTAATTCGTTTGTAATCTTCGAAATTATCAGTTTTAAATTAATTATCAGTTTTAAATTTTAATGCCAACTGGTCATGGTTTCGAGTGGCAAAAAGAAAATAGCAAGCCTTCAGCAGCATAACCTTCACAATAGGAAAAATGGGTATCAAATGGGTCTAATGGTTGTGCGTTATTAGCAATTTGAAAAATTGTGCGAGAAGGACTCTGTAAAAGGGTAAAAATAATTTCGAGCTTGATTCCGCCTTTTCCCTTATATTAGGCATTTATATAAAAATTGATGGGAAATGGGATAATTTGAACTATGACTGTAGTTTTAGGCTGATGTATTTTATTAGCGAAATTTTACTGGATTGGAGCGTAACAAAAATTACTTACTGGAGGAAGCTCCAGGGGATTTATATACGGTAGAAATGTATTTCCATCGTTGACTTCATTTGCTGTGCAAAGACTAGAGCCACCAGAACATGCCACCGAGCGTCTTGAGCCATTGTTTTGAAGTTTTATATCCTAAGTTAAAAATTATGTTATAAATGGATTAGCCAATTAACGACCAAACGCAAACATTTCACAAAATAAATTAATTGTCAATTATCCCACGTTTTCTGATCTTACTGCAAATGGAAGTTTATGAGCAGAAATCCACAACTCATCCTGAAATTGCATTGAAATTCTTACAATTGTTATGTGAAAATTTTAAGAAAGTAAGGCGTTACGCTACGCTACGTTAGATAATCCATGGCTTATTTCGTCCTGAAATCTATCTATAAGCACAGACCAATTTAATTGTGCATTGCGTATAATAGAACGTTGAATTGAGTCGTTATTTTATTCTAATGTTTGCTAAGAAAATATTCTTAGAAAATCATAACTGCATCTGAAAACTACATAAATAAACGCCGAATCATATTTCATCTGCAATACATATCGAATTTCTCTTCGTACGATAACCTAACTCCTCATAAAATTATTTTGTAGGATTGACCATTTTTAGAGAAGTTTGTCATGGCACTAAACAAGCTGCCTTTTTGGGAAAAAAGGAAGTTGTTTTTGGGGAAAAAAGGCGTCTTTTCGTTTTTTTGGAAGAAAAGACAACTTTTTGCCCTTTTGGCTTCAGCTATCTGTGATGTTTCATGCGGTTAGTTTCACGGTCCAATTGTTATTGCATTGGAATTTCGGTTAGCAAACAAGTTATATTTATTGATAATTTTTGTTTCTAATGTGTTTGTTTATTTGGCATTCAATTTTCATTATAACTAAAACGTAGTTCAGTAGAAAAGCACCACGAATTGTTTAACTGAAATAAAATGGACACATTCAGTAGGTACTCTGATAAAACAAAATTGTTACTGAAAGAATGTCGTATTGTTCACTAGATGGTTTGCAGCAAAATGCCAAAAATACGGCTTTTTGCTCATTTTGATGCAAAAATGCAAGCAAGAAGACAATTAGGTAAAACGAAAAAAATTATCTTTCATAGTATGGTTTAAAAAAAGTGATAAGTTGACCTAGCACAAATACGCAAAATCGTACTAGATCAGCTTAACAAAGCCGATTTTTGATTTCCAATTTTAAAAATTTCAGCTTTATTTAGCCGATGAGCAAAAATTGTAGGAGATTTAACCGAAAATTGTCTAGATCTCTCACGTCTAATTTCAGTCTGACATCCGCTAAAATATGCTGTCTAAATTCAATCCAGTTGCTTTAAAACTTTAGCCTTAAAAGTAGCAATAAAACTTTAGGTATGTCACTCGGCGAAATCCTATTAACGACTTACAAATGCTATCTTTTCGTCTTCTGTAATAAGTGATTCTTCTAACAATTTGGACATAATAGTAGATTGAAGTCCATGTTCATTGTAAACGGAGGTTGGGGGTAGATTCACTTCGTCAATGCAATTTATTGCGCACAACAATTTGGTTGCCATTTCATAGCTCTCCATTTTTTTCATTAGCTGAAATAATGACATCTCCATCTCATTTGTAGTCTTTTTAGTTTCCTGAAAATAAGATAATGTTTTCCTTTTTTACTATTTTATTCTAATTCTGATAATAATAGTTTTATTTTAACTTTATTTTAGAGAATCATAAAAACTCTAAAATTCCAAAAAATGAAAAAATTTAATACTCAAAAATATCAAATAACAAATAATATATTTAATATTCACAATTTGAAGCTGCTCATTTTCAGTGATCCATCCTTGTTGAAAACTAAAGTTGATAACTGTCAGGAGTAGTTTACGCCCGCTTCCCTCATCCTCTCCCAAATATTCCATTGCCAGGCAGTGAGTTTTTTTAAAATGTTCAATGCTTTCTGTCCCTTCACCCTTGTGTTTTTTAAGATATCCTAACTATTCAATGTTTCAGTTGTTGACAGAATTCGTTGTATGAAATGGATAAATCAGGTAAAAAGTGAAATACTGCATCATTGTATTAAATTATGAAAATCCTCTATTATCAATGTCCGGAAACTGGAGTATTGTAAGAGACAAGTTTTTGGGGAATCTGGAACTTGTAAAGAACATTGATTTTTACTGGATTCGATAGTTATTACACTGTCTTACACTACAAAGAAAGATCTTACACAAATACTGTTAAACTGTTAATTAACCTAACTTCTAACTTATCTCGAAATAAATACGGACAGGAGAGAGGAAGAAATTGACAACTTCATCTGATAGAAAGATGGTTTGATTTTGGTGCCAAATAACTCAAGGTTACAAGGTATCATTTAGTAGAAGTGAAGTAGAAGTGAAAATTGAGACTAAAATATTAAGTTGCATCATCGAATAAATAAACCTGTCTATCCATTTTTAATTTCATAATACGATACTTGCAATTATTATGTAGCGGTATCGCTACATTGTGTGAAAGCCTTGAAATTCCGTCTGTGTATGTATGTATGTCTCTATCTATCTGTGTATCTATCTATCTATCTATCTATCTGTGTATCTATCTATCTATCTATCTGTGTATCTATCTATCTATCTGTGTATCTATCTATCT